>PVKA01025791.1:0-32465 GCA_004027165.1 Ctenomys sociabilis
TTTTTTTTTTTTTTTTTTTTTTTTGTTTTTTTTTTTTTGTAGAACCAGGGATTGAACTCAGGCCCTTGCAATGGTCTTTCCAAAGTTTTGCTGTTACACTCCCCAACTCTTTTGCTTAATTCAGGATGCTTGGTGTCATCACTCAGATTAGGCTTTGATTGGAATCCTGCACCTAATGTGTTTTTCTGGCACCCCAAGGGTGGACAGATGGTGGGGATTTCCGCAATCCTATGCAAATGACACATATGACAACACTTCCGGATTGGCAAGTCCCACCCCGAACCCATAGTGGAACCCAGTGCTCTCTGGGATGCTTCCTGGAATGATGGATGAGACAGAGGCGGAAGCAATTCCTTCTCTGCCCCACTTCAGGTAAGCCGTCATCATCATGGTGACTTATGTCAGAAACCTCAATGGGAGCATGTTTTCGCTGTCATATGAATCAGGAATTAGGATGAAAGGAAACAAATACAATGCTATCATTTAGAATGGTTGTGTGTGTATATGCAGTGTGTAGTGCTGGGAACTGAGCTCAAGGGCCTCACTGTGTTACTAAATTGCTGTGACTGGGCTTGAACTTGTGACACTAGTCTCCCCCTAAAGAGCTGCATGATAAATTCGTCCTTGGTGTGGCACCACTGTGTGCTGCCTCAGCCACAAGTTCACTCCTGACCAATCACCTCCTGCCAAGAAGAGGAGGGCTATGGCCTTCCTGCCCATTCAGCATGGGCTATAAATTGAATTCCTCAGTGGAACTTATACAAGTTATATGTGGTAACCTGCCTCTCTCAAAACTGAAGTGAGTAAAGATTTTTGCTGCCTGAAAAATTGGTATTTTGGAACAAATGAACTTTCAATAAAACTGAATTTCATTGCCATTTCACATGAGATTTGAAAACAAATCCACAGGGTTAAATAAACACAGACATGTTCAAATAAATTAAAAGTATGAATGATTAATAAGACTAATAATTATTAAATGTAGTAACATTAGTCAGTATTACAAAGTAAAAAACAAAATGCAGGACAGAATGTACATTATACTGACATTTGGGCAAAAAAAGGGGGAACAGGTAATGTGTGTATGTGTGTGTGTGTGTGAACATATATATTACATATAATTTTGTATGCCCAACATGTTTGAAGAAGGATATACAATTTGAAGAGGTCTGAATCTTATACACATTTCAAGGTGAGGTATCTTTTTTGGTATCCATATCTTCCTATAATCTCATAAAGAATAGTGCTATTTTCTTTTTCCACTTAGAACACCAAATACAACTGTGCAATCAAGTGGTACGCAATCAAATGATAACCAAATAGTTTGTTAAACTAATGAACAAAGACTGAAGAATTTATTGCAAGTAAGAAGCACTGTGAGAAATAACCAGATACTAGACAACAGAATTTTTACCCACAAAGGACATGGTTCATAGCTCAAGATTGGGCTCTCTACTGACCTAGAGTACAAATATTCGCTGGTTTTCCAGGTGGCCCTCTTCTTGTTCTGTCTGCCTAGCAGTTCACCCAAGAATACTAACCCTAGAGGGAGGCACACTTCCTGCCATACATACATTACTGGTTTCACTAGCATAAAGACAAACATCAGCAAGGGTGTGCCTGCAGCACAATTCAAATATCCTGCTCAGTGTTCCTGCTGTAGGCTGTCCACCCAAAATTCTTATGCTGAAACATAATCTTCCAAAGAGACGTTATTGCAGGGTAGGAGGTGATTAATCACAATCTGGAGCCCTTGCCACTTCCTCATGTCAGGACACAGAAAAGATGTCCACCTGTGAACCAGGCGATGGGCCCTCACCACACAGGATCTGCCTACAGCTTTGTCTTAAGACTTCTCAGAAGCCTCACACACTATTCAGAAATTAAATGTTGTTGTTTATAAGCCAACTAGTTTACAGCAGTTTTATAGCAGCCCAAGCAAGTGAAGACTGTTCTTTTGGGCATATGATAAAACTCCATTTTTCTGCCCTCATAAACTTAAGCTTGGCTTAGGACCTGCTTGGGCCACTAAAAAATGAGCAGAAATGGAAGCTTCAAGTGCTGGCGCATGCACCCTCATCTCCTGGTCTACCCTGAAACAGTACCCTGCCAAGAAGAGTACCTACTCCTTTAATCTGGACTCAGAGCAAGGTGGGCTTGAAGCAAACCCCTTGCTGACCAGAAACTGGTGAAGCATGAGTGAAGAATTTGATTTATATCACTGAAATTTGGGTTTGTATTCTGTCCCACCAATGCCTTGACTATCTTAACTGTGGTGGTTTGAAGAAGTTCTTTACCGAAGAGCCAGTGAACATTTCAAAGCTGGAGGCCTTAGACAGGGCCCTGGGCCTGGACCTTGGGGCCCACAGAATTCTCCTCTATGCTGCACACAGAGGGAAGTCTGCTGCCTAAGCCCTTGTAATTTTCCCAGGACACTGGCCACCCGCCAAATAACCAACCCCACTGGCCACACACTTTTCTTGCATGTTTAAACATACAGGCTCTGGTATCTTTGGATGCCAATCGATTACTGTTCTGTCCATGTTCTCCAAGAAGTGTACCTCTTGTTCCAGGATAGCTAGTCAGTCATCATGGGGAAAGGGACAAATTGCAGTTCTGCTCCCATAGATGAGAAAAATGGAGCAAGATTTTCACTGCTGATTGTTTATTCTGAAATTAAACACACTGCCACTTCACAGTAGGTCTATGCGAACCAATGGTTGCTGCTGGTCCTATTACGGAATGAACAGTGACTCTGCTCATTGTCTCTATGTTAAAATTTTTCATATCTTCTTTAGCATCATTGCATGTTCTCTATATGACAGAGAAACTGAGGAGCAAACCCCGTGTCTTCTGATTGGAGCACTTGGCAGGAACACTACAACTAAGGCTTCATCACTTGATGAGAGCCATCAGTTGGGTCAGAGTGCTCTGAACGTCCTCCAATGCACAATTTTACCAGTCCAGGATCAAGTTATATATTCATAAAGTGCTTAACAGAAAAAAAGCGTCACAACTTCTAAGCTGATAGATAAGCATTAGACTTCAGAGTTCAGAACTGCACTCCCCTATCTCAGTGAGTCGCAATTGTAAAGTTCTTAAAACAATAAAAAAAAGTAAAGTGTCTCCATTAAGTTCTTCCCATACAAGCAAGGAAACTAAGAATTCTCCTAAATGGAGAATTCTCTTCAGCGAAGCACAGCCAGGACTGAAATTCAGATTTCCAGACTCTCCAAGCTAGCCCTCCTTGGCCACTGAACAGTGCCATCTACACAGTGAGTGATACAGACGGCCATTTGCTACTCCCTTGTCCTATCAATCCATGGACTTCATAATTTTAAATAATTTTCTCCTTGTTTTCCTAACAATCCTGTACAGTTATGTGTCTTCCTATTGGTAAACTGTCTCACCTCAGCAAATATATCAGCCATGGTACACCTCAACTCCTATATAATTCTTTATAGTTACTGCTGTTCCCTCTTATGTGTGGGAGGTACATTCCAAGACCCTTAACGGATGCCTAAAATTGAAGACAGCATTGCATCCTACACACAAGACTGTTACTGAGTAACTCACAGACAAGATGAGTATACAGTGTAGACACACGGGATAAAGGGAAAGCTCATAGCCCAGGCAGATGGCACAGGATGAGGAAATTTCATCAGAACAACATGCAATTAGAAACTTACAAACTATTTTATTTCTAGACTTTTCCATTTCATATTTCTGGACTGCAGTTAACTATGGGTAACTGAAATCATGCAAAGTGAAATAAATCCTCACTAAGAGATTATTGCAATCTGAGTAAGGATTGTCTGGGAAAGCAAGGAATGATGAAGTGGGTCTCAGTGAAAGCTACTGAGAGATAATAGAGCAACCACAGGTAGGGTGTTTATTACCCTATTTTGCTCAATAGTGAGATTTTTAGATTAAAAAAACTCTTTTTTTTTTTCTTTGTGGTACTGAGGATCAAACTTGGGACCCTGCACTTGCCAGGCAGGCACTTATGCCACTGAGGTACCTCCCCAGTCCCTAGATAATTTTTTTTTTTTTTAATTGAACTCAGACCCTTGCGCTTGCCAGGGAAGTGCTTATTCTACTGAGCCATCTCCCCAGCCCCCTAAAAATTTCTTAACAGCAAAAGCTCTTATCCACTTTTTTCTATCTGGTTTTAGAGTAAAGATTGCCATGGAGGGAGAGAGCAATTAAAACATGCTCTCTGGCATATACTAATACTTTATTACCATAAGCTTTCTTTGGGAGTCCCCTAGTGAAATGAAAGATCTGCATGGCACCCTGAAGAACATGGGTGAGGCGTTGTCCTGAGACTGAGTAGATAAATAATAGGGAAGATTGGCTGTCTACTGCAGATAAAGAGATTTCCTTGGTATATTCTGTGTGTAAAATACATATATAGTATTTTAATGAGTCCTTTCTATCACACAAAATTTTTCACGTTTCATTAAATCCATATTTTTCTCCAATTTAGGTCAAGGATAACATTTGTCATGAGTGATTCATAATATGGGAGTGGTTGTGCTTCTAAATCTTGTTCATTTCACTGCCAAGGCAAGTTACATAATATTTCTATATGCTAGTTTTGCTCCCTAAAAGGTTATCATCTAAAGATTCTAATTTTACAAAATAGACAAAATCCTGACCTTGCAACTACACCTGTCAATGGAAATATGACATAACATACAACTTTTAAAATTTGAATTTTCAATGAAACTTTGTTTTCATCTATACATGCATTTTTTTTTTTTTTTTAATGGAACTAGGGATTAAACTCAGCCTCCTGGTTGCCAGGCAAGCACTTATTTCACTAAGCCATCTCCCCAGCCTCTATATATGTATTTTGCAGTGCTAAGACTGAACACATTACTTTGTACATACTACCAAGTGTGTGAGCTGACCTACATCTCCAGTCCATGCTCTTTAAATTTTTTTCCATTTATGTACTCCTATTTTCAGATTCCCCAGTGCTGGGATTATAGGCATGTGTCACCATGCCCAGAATCCTGGCTCAGCACACCCTGGGAACAGGGTGGCATGAGTTTGTAACTTTTTATCAAAGCTTTAAAATTCATTCTTTTCTGTTGTTTTAACCAACTCTGTAACTGAAACATAACAGTGCAAAAGAACTTTGACCGTGGGAAATTTTAAAAACAAAACATTAGTAGACCTACTATTGTTGCATAAAATGGGAAGTGACGAAGATGACCTTCCATTATAAATGTAAATCATACTAGAATCAAATTGTGTACAATGGAAATGATCACTTTCAAGAAGTGATGTAAATGGACTGTTTTTAAAATTTTCAGGTATTTTATAAAGAAAGGTAGGTATCAGTTATATTCAAATGCATGAGTGATCCAGAAGTTCCATTAAGGAATCCTGATATTTACAAGATGCCCAAAATTATGTCTTTGATCATGTCTTAAATTTAGTGACAAACTGAAATATCCTTGTACAACTGTCAGAGGTACATGATTTTCCTAAAATTTTAGGGTGATACAGCAAACATAATTAACTTACAGAACACTGTTACAGCAACTTAATAAAAATACTCCACTTCGGTTTCATGCTGAGAGCTCATTCCCTACTTCCTCACTGGGTGATGAATCATCCTCCAGCAGGTGTGGACAACAGGTACAGCAGGAAATATTGGGGCAGACCAGGAAAACAGGAGTCTAGGTCTCTCTAATAACCTTTTATTACCCATGGCAGTCAGTTCATCTATTGTTTCCTCTGGTGTAAAATGAAGCAACTGTAAGCTGGTTCATTTGAAACCATCAGTCTGTCATCACAGCCTCTGCATTGAAGGTCTTCCGAGTTCATCATTCTTTTCTTGTGCAAGTAATTTAAAGTTCTTTTCTAGGGGTAATGCGAGCATAGCTGGGAAGAAGGAATACATTTTTCTACTCTTTTTCTCTTCACTGAAGAGGAGCCTGTAACCTTACAGATGAAGAAATGGTCAAGGAACCACCAGAAACCACTGCACAGCCTCTCGGGTAATGTCTGAAGATCTTGTAAATCTTGTGGTATGAAAACACATTCAACAGACATTAACTTGGAGTCCATGGATGGAAGACAGCGATTCAAAAACTTGAGTTGGAAAAACAATCCCATCTTTATTTTCACCAACCTTTCAATTAATGTTTAATTACAGATGTAGGCATTAACCATAATAGCAGTTACAGTAGCAGTTATTGTTAAGTTATGACCAGTAAAATTTAGTTTATCCACGTAGGTGTTGTTACAGATATCTGAAAATATCATTTATGCTCCTCTCACTATTCTGAAATTACAGCAGCTTATTAGCCGTGACAATGGCTCCTTTAATGCAGAAGGCAGTATTCATGCACACATATGCCAAGCTAATGAAATACAACAAAACTGGTGTTAATATTTTTGATAACTGTTCTTCAAAATTTCCTTTGTAATCCTACAGATTTCACTGTAAGCATTTAAAAATACACTGCTTTGAGATTTCATTGTACGTGCTTATGAATCATTGCCTTAGCAGAGTGCCAAAGGGGTGTATGGCATAGTCACAGAAAAAATGAAAATTAATTACCCTACAACGCATACAGATCATTAAAGTGCCATTCGCTGCCGTTACTGCAAATCCGAATCTGAAAAGCTGCAACGGCTCGATAATTGAGTGGCCAGCCCTAAGGGTCGATCAGGGACTCCAATCTGTAAAAAACTGTTTTACAGAAACTCTGGCTGCCAAGGGGAAGCGAGGAGGTTTGGTGGGACCCTTGTTACCGGCTGCAGAGCAAACAGATGAGTCCCCAACCGGGCTCCTGTTGACTGAAACCCCAGCCTCTCCGCACCCCACTCCTCCTGTCCCCCACGACTCGCGCAGGTGCCCGAGAAGGGGCACACAAAACCTTCACTGCTGCACCTAAGCCGCCCTTTGAAAAACCTGTATAGGAGATTTCGCCGAGCCGGCGGCCCCCGGGCTAGGATCCGCGAGCAGCGGTTTTCCACGCTCGCCCTGGGCCGCGTCTCCCGCTTCCGCGGCGCAAGCTGCCCTCACAACCTCGAGCCCGGAAACCTCCGGCCGCGCCGAGGGGCCGCCACTACTTCAGACAGGCGCACAGCCCATTTCTCTCCCTGTTCCTCGTACTTCAGGCCGGAACCTCAAAATCCTTTGCTTCAAGGCCGGGCGCCAGCTAAGTATTCCGAAGGCAGTTCTCTTTAAGCCGCCGGTTACGGAATAAACCGGTTCAGACTCCTCCCCCAGCACTGCGGCCGCCGCTACGCCCGGGTTTAGCTCCTGGAGCGGCGCCGTTACCTGACGTAGCGGCTCGTGACTGGCTGCCTCACTCTGAAGGGCAGCGATTGGCGAGCGGCTTCCAGGCCCCGCCCCTCGCCCCCGCCTCTGGCCCGCGGCAGCCCTAGTGTCCTCGCGCCTCTCGTCCGCGCGAAGCCTGGCAGTTTGCCTCTTCCTTGTCCGTCCTCCGCCCTGCGTCCATGGCCACCGCCGCGACCGAGGAGCCCTTCCCTTTCCATGGTCTCCTGCCCAAGAAAGAGACCGGGGCCGCCTCGTTCCTTTGCCGCTACCCGGAGTATGACGGGCGGGGGGTGCTCATCGCCGTCCTGGACACCGGAGTCGACCCCGGGGCTCCAGGAATGCAGGTGAGGCGGCCCGAGGGCCGGCGTGGGCGGCAGGGGCAGGGGAGCGGGCGGGACGCACCTCGGCGCCGGTAGGCCGGAGCCCTGACTGCGGCCGGGCCCGGGCGGGAGGTCGGCGAGGGCGACCGGCGTCCGCGGACTCGGCCCAGACAAAAGCGGCGTGGCTGGCGCGAGGGACCGGGAAGCCCGGGTCCACACCTCGCCCCGGGAGCCCTGGCTAGGGTGCTGGTGTTGGTGACCTCCGACCACGCCACCCGCTGGAGGTCCCTAGCGTCTGGGGCACTGGTCCTCGCCTGGTATGTTTCCGACGAGAATTTTACAGCATTGGGGGTTGGGGGGTAGAACACATGGGGCAAAAGATCTATCAGAACTTAATTGTTATTGTGGGGGTTCTGGAGATTGGGTTCTAGGAAGAACAGTCTATCTTTGCAACACCAGAGCTGCGTTTCAAAAGATAATTCAGGCCTCTTCCGGAATTGTTTCTTCTAATAGTTTTGTTTATTCTATTTTTAAGCATGCTGCAGTGTGTTTAGTGTCATTGAATCTCGTGCTCTAGTCTTTGACATAAGCAGTAGTCAGTTTCGTTGGTTTTGGATGAACTTTTTCAGGCCTTAAATAATTCTTGTTTTTTTTAAACCTCAAAACATAGGAGAACACATTTTAGTCAAGATTTTTTATTAATTTAGTTTAGCCTGGGGAGACTTAAAATCTTTAAATGAAGGAGCAATATGATAATTTTTTTTAAAAGTCTGTGAAAGCAGTCTTTCTTGAAACTAGCTTTTGGAAACTTGGCGTTTTACAGAACTAGACTAATAAGCAATTGAATACAACCTTATTCAAGGTCCATACACCAATCTTCCTTGCTTGATCGTATTGTATGCCGGTGGCCTCCTTAGCAGTCCTTCTGTGTGTCTTAGCCCCCTGCTGCATGAAACTATCGTGTTGAATAATTCTCTCTTCCCTGTGATGTTCCTTTCCCTTTGAATCCTTCATTGGACGTTCTGATAATTACAGTGGCATTTTGGAGGTTACAGTGTAATTCTGGAGGGAAAGAGGAAGCCAGACTGGCTACTATGTAAGCCTTTTGGGCTCTGTTCCGAGATTCAACAGATCTTAGTGTGGCCTCACCAGCAACCATCACTAGTTGAAGAGGACCACGTGATGAGTTCATTCTTAACTGCGGTTATTTGTTCACATATAAATAACACTATGAAGTCTTTAAACAGTGGCCGCTGTTACTTCGAGGCTTTATTACAGAGTAGTAATTCCTCGAAATCTTCTGTGGTGTGTGTTTACTTTTTGTAGGGTTTAAGAGAGGAGAGCAGCTGGGTAAGTGGTTCACTGGTTCTTTTGTCAGGTTAATGAGAGGATCAGAAAAGTTTGGAGCTGTAATGCTTAGTAGAAATTAGTACTCTTTCCAGGTCTCTTTAGATTGTTCTGTTATTCCCTGTAAAGTAACAGTAATATTCACTCCCCTGTGTGGCAATGAAAATTGATAAGATTGACCCTTAAAGTGGTCAAGAAAATTATTAAACACTCATTTTTGAAAGTAAATATATTCAATGGGAATTTATGCTCGGCCATCACACATCAACTGTAAGAAATGTGTGTGATAGATACTTGCATTAATAACAAAACATTGAAGCAAAATATTCACATGAAAACCTGTGATACTGACCTAATCAGAACCATTTTATAAAAAAGAAATTCAGAACATTAGCCTACAAATAAATTGTGGAGGACCATCTGGATGACTCCTTGAAAAAAGAGCAGTTGTCTCCATTTTGGCTGAGCCTGACGCTATTTCCGTGTAGAGCTGGCAGGACTTTTCCTTATCCCATCAATTGGTTTTAGGCAATACATATTAGTCTAGCTGAGGTGCTGGTGGTCTTTGAAGATGGCACATGTGTTTCCCTGGTTACCCCCACCTGCTGCTCTATTATGAGCCAGATCCATGCAGGAGGAAGAATCTTTGCGCTCCACCCTGTGACCTGGAATGAGCCAGAGACAAAGGTTATGACTTTTAGGACTTGAAAGATTAGACATCAGAGTTGAAGCACCAACCCCAAAACATTAGATACTATCTCAGTTGTGTAATGCAGATTAGTCTGCATATCCTTCTCTCTGCATATTGTAAAGGTAAATTCAGGCCTCCTATGTAGCACAGCTCATAGTACTCACCCATTTCCTGCCATTCTCAGTCATTCATCCTCAGGCCATTCCTCCTTCATGACTGAATAAAACCTGGGTTTGGCCCGGAATTGAGGCCTTTGTTCTTGATAGCCATCACCATGGCTGAACTTAGGGCCCCTTGGCTCCCTGTAACTATAACTAGGCTTTAGTGCCTCATTTTTAGGATGGGTAGCACTGAAGTGGTAGATTAGAATTAACTTGACAGGATTCCAATAATTTATCCAGGGATAACAAATATAAACTTCCTGGACCTAGATAAGGACCAGAAAGGGCTCTCTGTGATAAATGAGTGAGTTTATAAGCATTTTTTTTTTCTCTAAGCTTTGACAAATTTATTTCACAGATCCATGTATACATCATTAAGGTTAAAAAAAAATAGAAAAAGGTAGTTAGAAATACAAGGGAAGGAAAGAATGGAGTGGAGGGAAAAGGAGGATAACCTGGCCATTTAGAAAGCCAGATGGGTTCAAAAGAAGTTTGAACCTGGGGGCACAAGTGCAAACTGAGAAGACCATCTGGTTGTAGCCTCTTTGTGTCTAGTATCAGTTTCCTAACTAATTGTTGACTTCCTTGGACCAAACTCTTTTTGTAGTAACTGGGCATGGGGAAAGTGGCAAGTGGACAGTATGAGGAGTAATGGTTACATAAACAGTTAAACATTCCCTCAGCACATCCACAGGCACTGGACTAATTGAAGGCAACCCTGCAAACATGAGTTCCAGAGACTGATGGCAAGGTGGGATAATGAGGGCTGGACCAGTCAGATTCCGGGCTCAGGGTAGCACTTGGGCTGGGCAATAGGTCTCCCTGCCACCAGGCTATCTTCTGTTTGATCCCTGCTTCACATTGCCAAACATACTTTCCTTTAAACCAAAAACCTTGTATTACATCCTTGTTCAAAAAGAAAAGCATTTTGGAATCCCAGTTGCTTTTGAGAAAAAAATCCAGAATTTGTGCTTGGTGTCCAAGACTTCACACCATCTGGTTATAGCCTCCTTGTGTGTAGTATCAGTTTCCATGCAGCCCAACCCTGTGCTTCCCCCAGGACTCTCTTCAACTCCTGCGGATGGTGAGGGCTTTTCCCAACACACACCTTGACGGTAGTGTTTAGTCCACAGTCCCTGTGAACTCCTGCTTAATTCTTTGGAGGTGCCACTAGGTATTGACCCCAGTACCTTTTGGAAAGTGCACTAGTGCAGCATATGTATTATCATACATATGTATTAATCATATGTAAAATGGCTGCTAATTTTAATCTTTTCTATTACTTCTCATGTATTTGTGTGTATGTGCTACCACCCATCGCATCAGGGGCTTTGGCTTCAGGGGCGTTGGCTTCCAAGGTGGATAGGGTGGAATCCCTGCGAAGAGTTACTTTTCCCTCTTTGCTCTCATACCAAGTTGTTCATATCTTCTTAACTTTAAATGTTTTATTTTACTGTTTCTGTTTGTTTGTTTTCCTTTTTGGCAGAACTGGGGATTGAACTCAGGCCCTTGTGCTTGCCAGGGAAGCGCTTATTCCACTGAGCCATCCTCCTGGCCCCGTGTTTCCATTTGTTTATGTTTTCCCTGGTTAAGTTAAAATTCTAGGACAGCATGTGTCTTAAGTTTATTTTGCCAGGGATGTAGCTCAGGCAGGGGATGAGTGCTTTGCTACGAATATAAGACAATCAATCACTGGTGCCCCTCCATTACATGTAATGCTAAATATTTGATTGTATGGAAAAATACGTGTATGTGCATAGTTGGGAAATATAATTTGGTGGTGGAGAATAAAAGGTTTGGGGCAGAACGATACATGTAATCCTATAAAATGTATTTTTATTTGTATTGAAATATAGTATAATAAGTAATATGTGTAATTGGCTGCTAATTTTAATCTTTTCTATTCTCTTTCAGTTGGCTTTCCCTCATTCCTGCAAGCTGCCTTTTATGTTCTTATATATTTTCATACTGTTCTTAACCTCAGTAATCAACTGCCTTGTATTGTAGTTATTTGTGTTCATCTGTCTTGTTAACTAGTAGTAAACTTTCTGAAAACAAAGTACATTCTCACAACAAAAATCGTTGAATAGTATTCACTTATGAAATTTTGTCTTGCTTAGAAGAATATTTTCAGTATCTCTTCTGAAATTTCAAGTGAATGTGGGTTTCCCTTTGTTTTACTTAGGCACCCTGCCCCCATTAACTCCTGTCCTCTCTTCAAATGTTTAGTAAATGGCTTTCCTGTCCTTTCCTTCTCCCTCAGTGTTTACAGTGGAGACCTAAAGTAGCTTTTGTTTCACCTTTTGTGAAAGCCTTCGTTATTCCTTGATCTAGGCAACTCAGCCTGTTTCTCAGTCCCCCACCCTGGGATTCAGAGCTTATTGTCATGGCACTGCCTGTAATTTGTGTGATGCCTAAGGATATAATTCTATCACTAACAGTTTAGTTTTCTTCTCCTTCCAAAGCTCTATTGTGGAATTCTCTCATGGTTTGCCTTTTTAAATGGTATGTTCTTTCTAACCCTAAATTCTGTTGTTTCTCTTTTTTTTCAAACCCCCACCTAGCAGAGACAGGGCTCCACAGTAGTGTTCGCTTGGCGCCAGCAGCCCTGGGGTCAGATCCCAGCACTACGTAAAAGTCTTAAAGTCATTATCACCAATGGAGTAATTGCCCTCATGGTAAAGTAAGAAGTACATGAATAGAAAAATTGCATATACACTTTTTTTTTTATAAGAAAATGTGTATTAGATTGTGAGGAGAGAGATTCTTACAATAAAGCTGGTGGAAATAGTGGATGGTTAATAAGCCATTAAATCCCCTTCGGCCTTTTTCTTTTGGTCCAGTATAGGTGATGAGGTTTCTAATGAGAATAATCTCTATCTTACTTATTAGTATCTTTTGTTTTCTTAATTTTTAAGTCACCAAAGTTATTTACTCTTTGAATAAGATGATATAAGACATTGTGTATCTTTCATATTACATACTTATTTAGAATAAATTTTAAAATAAATTACATTAATGCACGGCCTAGCTAGTTTTAATTAAGGGGTAGTACTACTTGTTTCCTTTTTCTAATTTATTAGATTTTCTTTTCTTTTTTTGTGTTTTTAGGGAAGGGTATACAGGGTGTTCAGGGTCCCACTGCTAGATCTTACTTGTAGTGATCTGCCTGTTTACAACCTCCTAAAAGCAGGGATTATAGGCAAGCACCACCACACCCAGTTCCAATTGCCCTCTTAGTGCCCTGGGGTTGGCATGGCAGGCCTGAGGTTTTAACTGCAGCCCCTGCGCTTGCAGGCGCTTTAATTTGCTGAGTTATTTGGCCAGCCCTTAGTAGTTTTCTTATATTTTTCTTTGCTTCTTTTTTAATTAATTGAGGTAATACCATATCTTAAAAAATCAGTATGTGATTAATTTTAATCATAATTTTATCAGAGTTTGGTATGATTTTCAATGTTTTTTTAATTATAATTTTGACCTTGGTGTTTTTCAAAGTTATAAAAAGTATAAACTGCTAGAAGAAATAAATAAACCTGAAGGATTACTGTTCATAGAATGAACAGCTGTGCCAGAGGCCTTCATGGCCCCTCAAGCTCTCAGGCCCTTGCTCGCTGTGTGGCAGCAGGAGGGAAGTAAGATCTGAGGTCCACCAGCCACAACATCTTGCTTTGCCTTATAAAGGAAAGTAAGACCCTGCAGACCCTATACTAAATGCATAAAAAAGTGTGCTTTCTCTGCCTCGTGAGTTCCTCTTGTGTTTCTTGGACCTGTCCTAAACACACAGCTTTGTACAGACTTCAGAGATATATTGGGGAGGGCTGTATGCTGCCCAGGACGCTCACAGGAGTGAGCACCAAGCTTCATCTTAGAGGCCGAGTTCTCCGGTGGGAGAGAGTGAGGGCCCTATGCTCTTGTTATATACTTGGCGTGTGTTACCTACGGTCTCTTGAGAGAAATCCTCCTTTTTCTGACTGTGTCTGTGCCTAGTCCTGCTTGCCAGGCAGAAGGACCCTGTTCAGGAAAAAGTGAACGTTTGTACATTGACTAGCAAATTCTCTTTACAGAGCTAGCCCAGAAAGAGCCCAGAAATTATTTTTCCCATGCAAGGAGTATGAAAATACAGTACTGGTATAGCAGACCTATGATGGCTCAAATAAAAATCTATGCCTGGCAGGAAATTATACGTTATCAGAATTAGAGCTGCTGCTAAGTAATTTGTGTTGGGTCACTCTATAAATTTAAAATGTTTATTGAATGCCTGGAAAGCACTGTTCTGTGTTGGACATATATTGGTGAATAAAACATAGTTGTACCTTTATGGAGCTTATATTCTAATAAAAGAAACTGATAAAAATCACCAAGCTGTGTAATTACAAATTGAAATATGTTCTGTGAAGGAAACATGGAAGAATAGTCGAGTGTCAGATAGTGACTCCTTGAAAGAAGTAGTTGGGGAGGACTTTCTGTAGAGGTGATGCTTTACAAACAAACTGAAATACAAGATTAAATCCTTGAACAATTGAAGGGTAGAAAGAGTTCCAGGCAGAAGGACCCTGTGCAGGGAAAAGTTCAGCGTGTTCCAGGAATTGGAAGATGAGCATGTTTAGAGTCACGGGTGCTTAGGAATAGCAGGAGCCAGGGTTTGCAGGGTTTTTGTTTTTTGAGTGTCCTTTGAGTTCACTGAAAAACTTGAGGAAGATTGATCAAATACAGCTCGTTTTGATAGTGCTTCTGGAAAGGCCCAGCAGTGTTAGCGTTAAACACTTCCAAGGAGGTGATATGCATTGTGAAGGCAAGAGATTGCCAGTGGCTTAAAAGACTGAAATAATGCTGGTGAAAATCAGAGAGGATGGATTTGAACTTGCTTTTAGAGGAAGAATTAGGATTTCCTGATAGCTTTGCTACAGGATAGAACAGGAGTCAGCAAAGGACCTCACTGTGCGGCCTGAGCATCTGGCTGTGTGGTGGTGATTCTTGAGACAGCGTATCCTGACAGAGCTCATTGGGAAGCATAGTTAAGTTTAAACTCAGGACCTGTTAAATTTAAATTGCTAGTATGGCATCCAGTAATAAAATACCCTAAACATTTGTCTCCTAAAGTTCTGTACTTGTCCATCCCAGAGCTGACCTCCTTTAGAACTTTTTTCTCCAGTGCTACCTTCTCCTTAGGGCCTTTCTTGGCCAGCTAAGTGAAAATTGTAGGCTCACATCACCCATATCCCTTCAGTGCTTCGGGGCTGGGGGCATAGCTAAGTGGAATAAGTGCTTGCCTGGCAAGTACAAGGGCCTGAGTTCAATCCCCGGTTCTGCCAAAAAAAAAAAAAAATAAGTTTCCTTCAATGCTTAATTTTAGAGCCAGATCGTTGTGTATTGATCACTGGTGTATCCTAAAATAGGGTGTGATTGTTTGTTAAATTAATATATAAAGCCACTTGAGTATTCTGTTATTTCCAAAATTTTTTTGTTAGTGTTTGTTAGGCTTTTGGGTTGAAAGAGCCCAGTTTTCTTGTGAAATCTTGTAGGAAATTTTGTACAGTACAAATATACACATAGAGGTATGCATTGCTTTCTTTAAGGATAAAATTAAATGGGGCTGGGGAGATGGCTCAGTGGAATAAGTGCTTCCCTGGCAAGCTCAAGGGCCTGAGTTCAATCCCCAGTTCCGCAAAAAAAAAAAAAAAAAAAAAAAAAAAGAAGAAGGATAAAATTAATATCTACCATTTGTGTTTTTTCTCAATTTTCAGGTTACAACTGATGGAAAACCAAAAATCATTGATATCATTGATACAACAGGAAGTGGTGATGTGAATACTGCTACAGAAGTAGAGCCAAAAGATGGTGAAATTATTGGCCTTTCAGGAAGAGTGCTTAAGGTTGGAGCTTTTATCTAATTTTATTTTCTTTCTTTCCCCCTTTACTTTTTTTTTTCTTTTTTTTCTGGTACTGTCACCTCTGATACCTTCAAGCATCTTATGATTTAGCTTGCGTTTACCAGAGAGGGTTGTAGACATCCTATTACTATATAACAAATACTCCAGACCCTTGTGGTTTAATACAACAAATGATTATTTCATCACAGTTTCTGTGAATTAGAAATCTGAGTGAGACTAGATGTTTCTAGTTCTGGATTACTTATTACATTGCATTTTGCTGACCATCACACCAGGCTTACCCAAAAGGTTTTAGGTCAGACTTGGTTCTTGGCCATAGGTCCCTCTCCACAGTGCTGGAGTGAGTGATCCTGTGATCCAGAGTGGGTCCAAGATGGAAGTCAGGGTCTTTTTCACAAAATAATTTTAAAAGAAACAATGTATCACTGACAGAATAATCCTGGAAGCAATGACCCATCATTTCACTGTATTCTGTTCATTATATTCACTGGAAATGAGTCAGTAAGTCTAGCACCCACTTACAGGGGGCAACTTCATAAGACCATAAATACCAGAAGATGTGTATCATTAGGATGATCTTAGTAGAAGCCACTGTTTTATTGTTTAGTATTTACTTAGAATTGAGGGGCTTTTTTCAATAAGATTGGCGATTTTTTTTTTTAATATATTTGGTTGTTACAGGGTATCACCGCGTCGCTGGGACTCATAGTGATCCTCCTATTTTCAGCCTCCCCAGTGCTGGAATTAGAGGCACGTTCCATTACTCTAGCCAGGACTCTGACCAGCTCAGCCTACCCTGGGGGCAGGACTGGTGCAGCACATTGTTTGGGGGGGGGGATCAAACCACGATTCCTATGCTTGCCTAAGCTTGCCTAAGCAGGTGCTTTAGTTCACTGAACTCTCGTTGGCCCCAAGATAGCAAATTTTATTTTAAGTTTTTAGTAAAATGTTGGAGCAAGGGGCCAGGGAGATGGCTCTGTGGAATAAGCACTTCCCTGGCAAGCGCAAGGGCCTGAATTCACTTCCCCAGTTCTGCCAAAAAAAAGTTGGAGCAAGTGACCACATGTAATTTTATCATTTCCTGTCCCATCATTACTCAGTGAAGTTGGCCATAAAGAACTATTTAGGTTATATGGTTATTGACTTAAGTGACAGGCTTTGTTTTATTCTGATGTCTTTGGCAGAAAGACTTAGATAAGCTAAGTGTAAAAAAAAATTACAAGGACTAGAGGTGTAGCTCAGTGTTAGAACATTTTCCTAGCATATGTGAGATTTTACAAATGATTGTCTTACTTTCTTGTCCTTACTGAGAAAAATACCCTAACACCCCAAGTTGAGGGGGAAAAGTTTATTTAGCTTACAATTGGTAGAGGTTTCATTCCATAGCTGGCTCCAGGGCAGGTGCATAGGCACCACAGAGGAGAAACAGTTCATGGCAGGCACAAGGTAGCAAGGCCGCAGAGATGACCACAGTCTCCTTGTCGCTCACGTGTCTTGTCCCAGATACCTAGGGTGGGTAGCACTCAAATCTTTAATCCTAGTGCCGTGGGTCCTAGCATTGTTCCATTAATCAGTCCACGATCACAAACTCTAGATTCAGCCATCTCTTCAGATGCTGCACCTGTGACCACATTAGGCTTTTGGGGGGGGGGCCTCGAAACACAGGCTGTACCAATAAGAAAACAAAAGAAGCCTAGAACAGTTGATGACATATTAACCAACAAGTATAGAGGATGGCAAGAATTTGACTGTTATTTGATATTCTATTTAAGCCTATAAGCAAAATTAGTTTGGAGAGAATTCTAAGTTACTCTGCAAAACTCGATAACGTTCTGAGTATTACAGATTTAGAATCATATAAATTCTGTGTATTCTTAGTCACTTATTTTGAGATAGCTTTGTAACCCATATTTTTAAGCCACATGGGCTGATGTCTGTAGTGCCCAGAAGTGAAATAATGTAAGTACTTACTTAGCAAGATCAAAGCACTGGTAAGATTATACTTGTCTGCTTTCTCTACCTGATAACGTATTTCTTTAGCTCTATTATTAGATATTCTATCAATATAATGCAAGTTTAAATTTTAATTCTTTTTAGTATAACTGCATAATTCTAAAACATGAATTTTTATAAGGCTTTCAATAAGATCCCGCTTGATTTGTCCCCTCCTGATTTCAGCTTATCTAGGCTTAATCTTTGATACATGATGTTTTCTTTAAATAGAACACAAATGCATTTTATTTGCTAATTTTGTTCATTTTAGACATTCTAAAATTAAGATTTACTTCTCAAAAGTTTATTTCCAAAAAATTTCTTACATTTTCTTGAATAATTTTATGGTTTTACACCTGAAAAACTATCTGGGTTTTTTGCTTTCTTGAGAGAGTTCAAATATTTTAACATTACCATTTTACTTTGATATGTTATTAAGTTTTGCCTGTTTTTAAAATTTTCTGAAAAATTGATTTTATTGGTGTAACTTTTGACAATATAATGATCACAGCCATCATAGCAAATTTGTACCTGTACATGATGTATCTTTTTTTTGTGTGTGGAACCAAGGATTGAACTCAGGCCCTTGCACTTGCCAGGCAATCACTTACTCTACTGAGCCATCTCCCTGGCCCCTATACATGATATATCTTGATTTTCTTTTTTACCCTATTTTTTTTTCCCTTCCCTTCAATACTTCTTCGCCTCTCATTTCATAAGACTGTTTCTATTGTTTTCCTTCTATTTTTTTTATAATTTTGTCTATTTTAAATGCAAAAGCCTATATTCAAGGCATTTTTTTTTGTATCATGTATGTAACATTTTATCCCTGAGAATATTTTCAGGGGGTGGTATTTTTCAGGCAGGGTTTCACTATGCAGATCAGGCTGGCTTTGAACTTATAGCAATCCTTCTTCCTCAGCCTCCTGAATGCTGAGATTGCAGGTATGCACCAGGGAGAATGTTAATTGTCTTAATGTTTGTTCCTTTTCCTTGTTTCTAACTTTCTCTTATTTCTCCTGTCTTTACTTTCCTTGCTCTTTCTAATGTTCCTTCTTAGCTTCCTCTTCTGTTTCCCCTTCCCCATCCTCCTTTCTCTGTTTTTTCTTTTCTTTCTCTACCTTCTTCCTGAACCTTATTCTACCCCTTCTTTCTTTTCACTTGCCTTAAAACTAGTATTTTACCTGAGATGTTTTCTGTAGGTGGCCATCATCTGAGACTGTTGTTAGCAGGGCACCAAAAATGGTACAATATTTAAAATTCTCATTGCTCTCATTTGGTATAGTATCTTTTGGCAGCAGGTTTTGCTATAAGGTAATGATACTACTTTAAAGGACCTCAAAATATCACACATCATATGTATATGTTTGTGTGTATATATATCATATACATATGTGTGTACATGTATATGTGTGTGTTTATATATACATATATATGTAAAAACTACTTGTGTCTAGAAGTCAAATTGCTTAGTGCATAGAAATACAAGGTTAGTAGGTCATGCCAAGTGTTTGACCCCTCTAACACTTGTCATTTTTTACACTCTAATTTTTAAAATATGCTGGAATCTGGATGTATCACATGGTGCTTTTAACTCGCATGTCCCTGATTACTGCTGAAACTGTGTACCTTTTCATATGCTCAACCTTTTCTGTTTTCTCTTTGTAGAGATTAAAGTTCATTTATCTTTGTTTTTGTGGTGTGTGTGTGCTGAGTTGCTTGTTGTTTTCCTTTTTATTGGCTTTCTTTATATATTGTTTACCTGCCCCTTCATTGTATGTCTTAAAAATGTTTTCTTCACATTTTCACTTTCCATGTAATGTGTCTTGATGAGCAGAAGTTCTTATATCTAGTTGAACATTTTTTTAACTTTAAAATATCTCAAATTTCTGACTTCACAATCATACATTCTCCTATGTGTCTAAAACATTTCAGTTATGCTCAATTTGCAATAGTTTTCATGTTTTTTTTTTTCCAATAAAAAGACTCACTCAGGGTCCTGACACTATGTAGTAATATTCTATAATCTCCTCACTGACTTTCAGCGTACTTTGTACTTTGTCACTGTCAAATTGTGCTTGTGTTCTAAGTTTCATTTCCTATTCTCTTTGCCTCTGGTTTTGGTGATTTCTTCAACCTTTATTCTACTTTTAGTAGCATTTTAGAAAGGATCTTACTACAATTAAGTTATTTGTTCAATCCTCAGTATTTAGCCTGATATTTAAAAACAAAATCTGAAGGATAGATGCAGGCATAGTGAGTGAGGTGACAGATTTAGCACAGTATTTGGGTGCAGCAGCAGCATGCCAGGGGACTGGCAAGGCCAAAACCATGTGAGCCAGAAGGAACTTGAGGAGGAGTCACTGCGTGGTGGGCAGCACTAGTGATAACACTTGGCTCATTAGGAAAGTTGCTCCGTTAGGTACCATCTCTTTAAGAAACTCAGAGGAATGAGATGTAGTTATTTACTTAGGAAATTAAGTATGTTATTGTGTTAGCTATGTAATTTGATCCCATTTATAAAGATGCCAATTTAAAATGGTCAAAATGCAAGTTTTGGTTCTTAAAGGGACCAAGAAGTAATTTCAGTTATGTAGGATACTCCGATATATAAACTGGCATTCTGTAATTGCCTCAGAGTTTGCTTTATTCTAACTTGGCTAAGGTTAGAAAGCATCACCATAATTATAATCACTGATTTTTTGTGTGTGACTCATTTTGTAACAGTTTTCCCTTCATGTTAAGGAAAATAATATGGTTGCAACTTGACCTTGCAGACTTATTTCTTGTAATTAAATATAAATAAGAATTACATCTGTTGTATTGTCTTCACTGTGCTACACGTGTCACTATTCAAGGGTTCCACATGTGTAGTGAGACTCATAATGCCTGCTGGTGACTATACTGTTATTGCAGCACTTTCTTACTGTTTTTGTTATGTTACAGGCTTGGTATAAGAACATTAAAGAATATTTGTTAAAGAAGGTTGATGACTTTTGAATAGAAGTATTGGTTTATATGTCAGTGTATTTTCAGTTTCCCATTCTGTAAATATCTAACTGATTCAGAAGTAAATAATGACATGCAGGCCTTTCATGATTGTTTTTATATACTTAAAACAAATTGTGAGAAAATTTGAAAACTTTTCTACCTGGGAAATAATTGGATGAGTGACACATAAATGAGTTGTACAAGTGAGATCTTGTGCAAGTGAGGATAAGTCAAGCAGTGCTGAGTGGTTGATAGTTCAGTCTTGTGATTCATACACTTTTAAAAACTATTTCCTATAATTAGGGTCTTGTGGTTACAGAATATGAATAATGTACATTTTGATTTTTCTGCTTGATTGATGCATTTTAGTATTTATAATAGGTGTAAAGTAGAGAATCTTTTCTTCCTTGTATAGAACAAGAAATAAGCCTGTGGTTCTCCAAGCCAAGATAGTGATAAGATTTTAGATTTATAGATACATTGGCTTTAGGTTTGTTTTTTTGTTTTGTTTTGGTTTTTTTTGGCAGAACTGGGGATTGAACTCAGGTTCTTGTGCTTGCTAGGGAGGCATGGCGTTAGTTTTTGTTTAGTTTATTTTAGTTTTGTTTGTTTGTTTTGTGGTACCAGGGATCGAACTCAGGACCTTGAGCTTGGGAGTTAGGCATTAATGCTGCTATCTCCCTACATGTTTGTTTGATTTTACCTCCCATACCTTTATATTGAATATTTTTTATCTTGCTTGCACTAATTTCAGCTTTTGACCTTCCTATTGTGTGAGGTCTAAAGCTTTATGTGTTATTTTTAAATTCTGTGAGACAGTCAAAGCATATACAATCAATTTTATATATAAGTAACATGGTTTTATAGTTTTTTTGTAGGACACAAAGAGCTATGTGTGTGCTAACCCTGTTGTGTTATAGAGCAAAGTAATATTTTTTTAAACAAGAAATCCCAGAATGTAGAAAGTTCTATAAATTGCTTTCCTCCTTGCTCTTTGATACATTGTAGCAGTGACTAAGATCAGGTGTCAGTGATGCTTAAAAACTAGTAATATACTTTGTGTTTAATAAAGTAGTATATTTTGAAAACATTTGCTGAAACATTATATAAATGAAAGGAAACATTTCTGGATGTGAAAAAAAGCTAAGGATATAAGTGACTGCTTAGAATAGTAAAAGTATTTCTCCAACAAGTGCTATTAAAGTAGATATAAAATACATTTTACTTCCATGATGTATCATTAATATTGGGAAGTACTTAATGAATTAACAAATTATATTTTATTCTACAGATTCCTGGAAGTTGGACAAATCCTTCAGGAAAATATCATATTGGCATAAAAAATGGCTATGATTTCTATCCAAAAGCTCTCAAAGAAAGGATACAGGTAATATACGACCCAGAATCAATGGCATATTTTTTCCTCAGATTTTTTTGCCTAACAAAGAGGAAAAATTTTTCATAAACTTTAACTTTGGGGAGGGAGAGCTGGGGAGCTTTTGAAAAATGACTAAAGATTCTGTTTAGTGGTACGTTATCCATGTAAAGTATGGTTTCTAATCTTGGATGTATGGGTAGAATAAGGAAGCCTGGATACACTGAAATTACTTCAAATTTCTGTGTATTTGTTTTTTTGGGAGATGCTGGAGAGATTTCATTGAATTTTTACTTGAAAAACTTAGTTGTTGCAAAGTCCAGCCCTCGTTAGCTGTTTCTGTTCCTGTAGTTTCGGTAACTTGCCCTATGTTTCTTTCTGTTGCTAGCCTTTGTGCTTCTGGCCAGTCACTCAGTATCCCGGAAAGGGCCAGTAACAAAGCAGCCTGAAGTGTAGGCCTCAGAAGCACAAGTCTGGCTGAGCACCAGCTGCAGAGTGGTGAGGGCCTGCTTCAAGGCAGGGCCAGGCTTCCGTGACGAGGAAGGGAGCTCCATTTCCGCTCTGTCCATTAGGGGAGCCACTCGCAAAGTGACTGTGGAGACTCAAGATGTGACTTTGTCTCAGGAGTTAGGATTTTAATTTTATGTACTGTTTCAGAATTTAAATAAAAACATGTGGCTAGTGACTACCATATTGGACTATGCCAGTTTAAAAGAGCCTGCTAGCTGATAGAAGTCCAGATTTTCAACCGTAAAACAGGGATGCATCTTTGGAAATGATCCTGGTGAATAAGACTTGCAGCCAGTATTATCCCTTCTCAGTATTGTTAGGTACTTTCATTGGGTCTGTGACTGGAACTTACTCCAGTGCTTTGAACTTTTATTGAATGCTATTTTATTTTAAAATGAAGTTTTATTGAATGCTATTTTATTTTAAAATGTTTAGGCTAAAATACACAGATATTATGGCATTTCATGTTAAATGTAATCATTTTGATGAAGTATAAATTAACATGCAAATATAGAGTGGTGAAATTAAAGTGGACCCTTCCCTTAGCATCCTCAAGTTAGTAACTTTTCTGGAAAGGATACTTCTAACAAGGAGACTTCTGGCAGGAAACACTATAGGTTAAAGATACTAGAGACTAAGATTAAGGCCAGTATCAGTGACAGTAATCTGTCCAGTTAAAAAGGCTGAGAAAAAGAAAAATTAGAGAAGGGCCTCGGGAAGCCTGCCCTCCACCAGCATGCTGCTAGTCCTCCAAGTGCACCTACCTTTACTGCATTTCCTAATTTTGTGTGGACCAAAGATACAGTAATTTCTTACTTTAAGTGACTGGAAACTCAGTTTTCTGATATGGACTCAATTGTTCAAGAAGGGCAAGTTTTAAATTGGAGGACAGGATTATAAAAGTATATTTGGTGTGTCTTTATAAACTTGTTCTCTTGGCATTTATTTATTTGTATGGTCTTGAGTTACATCCATTTACCTATAAAAGGCTCAGTTTATCCTTCTTTATGTCTTAGTAATACTCCATTGTGTAAACACTTTTTTATCCACTCCTCGGCTGATGGGCATTCAGGTTGTTTCCGAGATTTAGCTATTACGAAGTACACTACTATGAACACGGGTGTACACACATCACTATGGTATGATGTTCTTAATTTTCTGGCAAGATTTGTATAGAAGGGTAATAGCTGGGTCAAATGGAACCTCTAATCCTATTTTTTTAAGGAATTTTCACACTGATTGCACCAGTCAGCACCCCCCTATGGTGGAGAAGGGCTCATTTTCTCCACAGCCCCACCAGCATTTGTTATTGGTTGACTTCTTGATGTCAGCCACTCTTCCTGGAGTAAAATGGAATCTCAGTGTTGTCTTAATTTGCATTTCTCTAATGACCAAAGGTGTTGAACATTTTTTCATATATTTGCTGTTTGTATTCATCTGAGAAGTCTGTATTCACTTCAGGTGCCCCTTTGTAATTGGGTCTTTGAATATGAGGGTTCTGATTTTTTCTCAGTTCTTTATGTTCTACATGTTACTCCTTTGTCTGAGGGACCACAAGCTGAAATTGTTTCTAATCTGTGGGTTGTCTTTTCACTTGCTTAATGATTTCTTTTGTTGTACAAAAGCTTTCTAATAAGGGGAGATCCTAGTTGTTGATTTTTTGTAGTATTTCCTTTCCTTTACTTATAAGTAAAATAAGTCAGACTCATGTAAACATCGTATTGTCTCCCTAGTGTGAGAAAACTGAAGGAGTAAATAAAATCCAAAATGTACAATGAGTACAGTGAATTGGGAAGAAACTGTTCAGAAGGAAAGAACTGTGATGGCAGAAAGGAGAAAAGAGGAGAGGAAAACTGTAAAGTAGCAGTTGAAAAAAAATATATATGTTAGGTATATGTGCTATATGTATACACACACACACATATGCACATACACAAGATAATTAAAGTAGTTATACGGCTAACTTCTCTTAGTTCATTGTACGAGATAACACACTTATATCTTGTATTCTGAATACTATGACCTGCTCTGTTTCTGACCTGGGCTGGTTCACCCCTCGTTAGGCAACCTGGTGGACCCCTGCTCCCAGGAGGTCACCATATTGATGCCGAACTTAGTGCGGACACCTGATCAGCATAGCGCACTGCAGCCCAGAGCTCCTGGACTCAAGCGATCCTCCCCCTCAGCCTCCCAAGTAGCTGGGACTACAGGCGCGCGCCCCAGCCTGAATACTATGAAGATAACAATACACAATGTATTAATTATTGTAACTCCTACTAACCTGTTTTGAAACTTTAATTGTTATTTTAGTTTTTTCTTTTTAAAATAAAAAAATCTAGTTGTAGTGAATTAAGTGATTTTTAATAGATGGTCTGTTACTTTATCAACTTCCTTTGATTTGGTTTATTTTTTGTTTTTGATGCCAAGGACCAAATGCAGGGCTTCCAGCTTGCTAGGCAAGTATTCTACTGCTGAGCCAAATCCCCAGCCCATGAACTTCCTTTGAAATGATTATTTTTAAACCTTTTGTATGAGAACCTTATAGCATCACAATTGCTGAAAACGTCCACATATATATGACTTTTCAAGGTTTCCCAAGCTATTTGTCAGCCTGATTATAAAGTTGCTTTTTTGTTTTTTCTCAGAAAGAACGAAAGGAAAAAATCTGGGATCCTGTTCACAGAGTGGCCCTTGCGGAAGCCTGTAGGAAGCAGGAGGAATTCGATGTTGCCAACAACGGCTCATCCCAGGTTGGTGCTGGCTGCTTTTACTCAGTCTTTGCTGCTTAGCTGTCTAGGGAATGAGTGGGCTGAGCTTTCAGAGCTTTCTGTGTTCTCAGTTTTCTTCTTCAGTTTTTACCAGTTTTTCCCTGCAGTTTATGCTGAAGAGACTTGATAAATACTTCTCTTTGTTTTAAAATGCCTTAATTAGCATATAATATATGGAAGTGAAATTGTGTAAGTGTAGTTGTGAGTGCACTCACACAAGCACCTGGAATCGTGCTCTTGCTAGTCACTGCGCCCTTCCTCCTGTACAGAGACAGCCACTTCTAACAGGATCATTTTTTTCTATTTTGAATTTTGTAAAATGAAATAGTACAAAGTAAAACAAAAATCCAGTACAAGGTAGCATCTTTTATGCAGAGCTGATTTTGCTTGTCATGTTGTGGTATTTATCTCTGCTATGGGTATTGGCCTTCAGTTTCCTTGCTCTGCAGTGGTCTCTTCTGGGTATACCATTTTGCAGATTACTGCTTGCTTCATTTCACCTTTTCACTATTGAGAACAATGTTGTTTCAGTTATTCTTCTCTTATTGCTGGGGGAAATACCTGACACCCAAAATGAAGGGAGGAAAGGTTTACTTAGCTCACAGTTACTGGAGGTTTCAGGCCACACTCAGCCGGCTCCAAGGCAGAGCGGCACATGGCAGAGGGCAGCAGCAGCTCATGGTGGCAGCAGGCAGCAAAACAGCAAGGGGAGGAGCAGTGGTGGCAACGCCTGCAGAGAGGAAGTCTGTCTCCCTTACATTGCATTCAGGCTGCGTGCCCCAGGCTGGGGGTAGCACTCACACCCATAATCCTAGCCTCGATCATGAATTAATTTCACACTGTAGAAGTCGCCAACCCCCGAGACTGCATGAGGCTTTGGGGGGACAACTAGACATGAACCATAGCAAATGTAATTTCATACATTCTTGGGTGTGTTTTTTTGATGGGTTATAAAGTGATTGTACCAGTTTATATTCCCTCAAGAGGTACATCACAGTATCTGTTCTTCTATGTCCTTGCCCATTAGGATTTTAAAATCAATTTATAAAATGAAAACAATGTCTGTTACAAAAATACATACTAGCCACAGCCACTTTGGACAGCACAGTGTGCGAAGTAGCAGTTCAGAAGTCCCGCTAAAGCTGCTCCCAGGGTGGTCACCGTGCTTGGTGCCCGAGCTTCGGAACTGCTCTCTGAGTGCGTACGTGAACCTTTTCTTTAAAAAAATGGAATCATATTTGTGATTTTCAACCCTGGCTTCTGTGAGAATCACATGAAGACCTTTTAAAGCTACAAGTGTTTGTGTTCTAGAGAGGGATTAAATTCAGATCTTGTGAGGGAGTCAGACATTTTAAAGCTCTGTAGGAGCTTTATTTGAAATGTAGCTAGATAGGGGACCCACTGGCCTCTCTATGTCTGTTTTAACAGGCTCATAATTTTCTATTAAATCAACATTTGTACCTTAACTTTTCATCATTAGGCACATCAATATAAAATTTTAAATACTACATGTATACATCTAACTTTGTAAAAGAGAACTAGCTGTCACTGTCCATCTTTTTACATTCTATGTTTTTTTAAGGAGGAATAAATGTTAGATATATTGAAAATATAAAAACTAAGCAACAGAAATTTTGAAACTGGAAGATCAAAATTGTATTTACTAGGAATGTTTAGGTGAATATAGAACAACTTTAATACAGTGTACCTAATCACAAAAATCTTGGGTCAAAGCATAAACTTGCCATTTTTATTTATCAAAATGGATTTTTAGCAGTGATTTCTCATGATTCAGCATACTGTCTTGTATGATCATTTCTTTTTCCATGAGGCTTCAGACACTTCCTTTCTTGGTTAACCTTCAGCATGTTCCTTGTTTGCAGACGTAGACAGCCTGCCCCTTTTTTTCCCCAGATGCTGGGCTGGGTGTCTCCATATCACCTAGTAAGCTTCAAAATAGAACCCAGAATTTACAGCTTCATCCCCTAAAGCACTGGGACATGAAATCAGTGGTTATTATTTGGTAACCACTGACTGAAATAATCATTTCCTCTCTTAACAATTGCTGGACTCAGTTATTTTTTTATGAGAATGGGTAATTTGCTCAGGATTGTGCAGCTAGTAAGTGGCAGGATGCAGGGACTAGGCCCGCACCGCCTAGCTTTAGGACAATCCTTATGCACACTGTTTATCCAGAGAAAATGGACTTTGAGCAAATGCTCTTGATCATAAGTGATCCATTAGGAGGTATTTGAGTGTTCTCTACCTATCCTTCTGTCCTGAAACTCAGCAGTCCGTAAGGGTACCTGTGAGTGAGCGTTGTGGAGCTCCAACCAGGCATCAGGGACAAAGCCATGTCCCAGAGTGGATTTAACCCTTGCACTGATTTGTCAATCCCTGCTAGATCTTTGTGCACTTGTGTAGTGAGTTGAAGTATTTCTTACTTGCAATTTTCTCAAGCTATAGTTGCATTTTTTTATAGGGTTTAATACATTTGTCTCACTTTCAGTATTTATAGACTTAATATATCTCACAGTTTATGCTTTATTTTAACCTGTAGTTTCCTAAATATTTGGATACAGAGCTTCTTTAATATTCTAAATTTGAAGCTCCAGTGGCACAATTGGTTAGCACATGGTGCTTATATAATATTCTAAGTTTGAAGCTTTTTTTGGAGGGATCACATATTAATATCAGTTGTCATCTAGTTTCTACATAATGTACTTCAGAATTCTCTACTCAGGTCCACAGAGCTGAAATAGAGTGTAGCTTGCTTTAGCTTGCTTTATTAAATCTGTCTTTAACAGAAAAAAATTTAAAGAGATAAGATGATTCATGGTTTCTATTATTTATTTGGATTCTTAAGAAATATCCTGTATGTGAGATAGAGAAGATCCTGATACAAAAATCTTAAATGTGGAAGGTACAGAAATTTTATTTCAGAATTCCCTTTCCAAGTGAGTTACGCAGGTTCATATGTGCGATCAACATGTCCTAGCCACATGTTATCACTGGTGTGTGCACAGGGCTTCCTGAAGCAAGTGGGACAAGATTGATTTTAAAATGATCTGTAAATATTTAATTTATTAATTAGTATCTGCTTATTGGCCTGGTTATGTAAAGATTTTCCTTACATTTTTCCATTGTGCAGTATTTTACTATAATTTAAATATATGATTGTATAGAATAATACAGTGTTTATAAGTACAAAACGTTCTAATATCAATCTGTTTTCTAATTGATTAGGCAAATAAACTAATCAAGGAGGAGCTTCAGAGTCAAGTGGAATTACTCAATTCTTTTGAGAAAAAATACAGTGACCCTGGCCCTGTGTATGACTGCATAGTATGGCATGATGGCGAAGCCTGGAGGTATGTTTATGCGCTCTGAGGATCTTTATTTCACATGGCTTATCTACCCTGAAGCACGTAAACCAAGAGTTATGTGGTGTTCTTTTTTTTTTTAAGTAATTTTATTGAGAAATAGCAATAAAGAGCTGGGGAGATGGCTCAGTGGAATAAGTGCTTCCCTGGCAAGCACAAGGGCCTGAGCTCAATCCCTGGTTCCACCAAAAAAGAAAAAGAAATAGCAATGAGACAGTTTCCAAACTGATTAGTAGGACAGTTTCAATCATTAATATATTGCATATTGTTGTCATAGTAGTTTTTCACTGCATCACAAGATGCAGAGATGATATTCTGTCCACAGACACTATTAGACAAATCATTCTATTCATTGAAATAAGAGAATGTAGTTGTATATCTATCCTATTTTGAATATACATATGCAAAATGGTTGTTCATTTGCATCCCCTTTTTTTGTTTAGTTTTGTCAGAGAAGGATATTCCATTGTTATTTAAATATTATAGGTGCGTGAATTCAGTAAAATATTCCAATATAGTCCAGTAGTCCATAATAGTAGTGGGTTTTCTGTAAGACTGGCAATGTCAGAAATTGTTGACTTGAACCTTTCACAGCTCAGCATACTAATATGGCTTTACTTTTCATATCCCCTGTTTATACTTTTCTGCTGGACGGTTAAGATCAAGATAAAGCAAGACCTATATTTCATAAGGCCAGTCAAATCCCCTCAGAATTTATCCTGAAACCCTGTACCTCAGTTTGTAGATCCTTTTTCACTGTCAGCCATGTGGATGAGTCATGGCCGTTGCTTGACCAATTTGTTCTCTGTGGAAGCCTGAAAGAAAGTTTTCTCTCCATGTGACTCTCCTTAGGCACACTTTACATCATCGATCACTTTCCTCTGTGGCCCCATAATTTCCTTGATCAGAAAATTTGGAACACAGCTGAGTTACATGATGTGGTGGTTTGTTTTTTATTTTTTCATATTTTTATTGGGAAACAAATAGCAATGAGACATTTTCAAATCAAATTAGGACAGTTTAATAATTAATATATTGCATATTGCTTTCTTAGTAGTTAATTGTACAAGATGCAGACATAATATTCTGTTTATAAGCACTATTAGAATAGATTCCCTCTATTGAATTAAGAGAATGTAGCTGTATATCTGCTGTTTATCTATCTTAACCATTTTGAATATACACATACAAAATGATCATTCATTTGTATCCCCTTTTTTGTTTAGATTTGTCAGTTAAATATTATAGGTGTGTGAGTTAGGCAGACTATTCCCAAACAGTCCAGTAGTCCATAATTGTATTGGGTTTTCCATATGTCTGGCAATATCAGAAGTTGTTGACTTGTTGTGTCCCTACCTTTCTTCTTTCTCTCTCTCTCTTTCTTTCTTTCTTTCTTTCTTTCTTTCTTTCTTTCTTTCTTTCTTTCTTTCTTTCTTTCTTTCTAAGTTTTATGTTTTGGTGGAACTGGAGATTGAACTCAGGCTCTTGTGCTTGCCAGGCAAGAACTTATTCTACTGAGCTATCTCCCCAGCCCCCTACCTTTATTTATTTTAAAGAAACTTTGAAATAACTCTTGATTTCAAAGAGTTATTTGACCAATGGTAGCAGATTGATCACTGGTACAAGTACAACTACTCCAAATTAAAACTGGACAGGATTAAAGAACCTGTTAATGCAGACTTAGGGGCCACAGGGGCTGGGAGTTCAATCCCCTGGCCTGCCATGCCAGCCCCACCCCCAGTGCGTGCTGAGAAGATTGAGACTAGGTGTGGTGGTGCACTTGCCTATAATCTCAGCTCTTGGGAGGCTGTAAATAGGAGAATCACTACATACAATGAGACCCTATACACCCTGTCCTAACTATAAAAAACAAACAAACAAAAAGCTGGACAGTTGAAAGATAAGTGTAAGATGTTATACAGCATTTACTATAAAATTTTTAAGGCCACAGTCAGAGAGTTGGGGGGAGATATTTTAAATACACACAGAGTGAGCACATTAAGTTAGGCAGTAAAATATAGTGGTCAAAAAGCTGGGTCTGTGCACTGGAGCCTTAGCTCCGCAACCTTGAGCTCATTATGTAAACCTCTGTGGGCCTGCTTCCTAGTCTATATAGACAATGAAAGTCCATAAATGTGTTTTGTGAACATTCCATTCAGCATTTCTAGACGTGTAAGCCCTCAGTAAATGTGAGGTAGTCTATGTCTGCTGCTACAACTGATGTGATTTACAGCATCTAGGATGCAAGGGCACACACCACAGATGTGTCTCTTGGGGTTGGCTCATGTTTCTTGAATTAATATCTGCATGAAAACAGAATTATATTCTTAACATAGGCATTTAGCTATATGTGTATTGTAGGGCTCCTTCAATAAATTGGGGTCTCTTCCTTGAGACTTGAGATCAAGAATCATTGTACAGTGTGCATGCCTGCTCCTAGGTAAAGTTTTCCTGTGATGTGGCACATCCAAATTATGCCATGCCTGCTGACTTATTGTCTTCACAATGCGTCATTCACAAAGGAGGGCTTTCCTCCCCCCATTGATACACCCAGGTACCACCTAGATTAACCCTAGGTGAGTTTGACTGGGAGAAGAGGCAAGGTTAAAAGTGAGGAAAGTGTAAATACTAAATTGAGTGTTCTGCAAGAAGACTTAAGCATTAGCAGCTGCTGGACAGTGAGGGCAGGGATGTTTCATTTAAAATGTTTCCTATAGATTGTCAAGACTACAAAATGATGCATTTACAGTAGTTTGTTAAAAACTAGTCTAAGGTTTTGTTTTAAACTTGCATTTCAGTGGAATTTAATCAAACATCAAATGAAATAAAATCTGAAACCCTGAGAGGACTATTACAGAAAAGTTATTATAACCAGTGAAGGATGCATCAGGATTATGCTTTCAGATACTATAAGAAATAATTTAACTTTTTTTTTTAATATAACACAGTATATCTTGTAGAACTTTGACCTAAGATCTAATTTTTTTTTTTTTTTTTTCTTTTTGAGACAGGGTCTCACTATGCAGTTCAGGCTGGCCTTAAGCTCACTTTGTAACTCAGGCTGGTCTCGAACTCACAACAATCCTCCTGCCTCAGCCTCCCAAGTGCTGGGATTACAGGCATGCGCCACCACGCCCGACTTGTCTTTTTTTTGGTGGAACTGGGGCTTGAACTCAGACCCTTACGCTTGGCAGGGAAGTACTTATTCCACCAAACCATCTTCCCTGCCTCTAAATTTTTTTGAAGAGAATCTTAAAAATCCCAAAGCATCTAAGGCAAATTTAAGTAATATCTGCAGATGTTTTGTTTTTCATTGCACAAATGTCAGCATTTCTGAGGGTGAGTAAAGTGATTTATTGTTGATTTATAAAGCACATCAGGCCTCTGCCGTGTTTCTGATGGATAAGTCACTGTCTACACACTTACCTAATGCTTTGCTCCTTCCTATTTGTCCAGATAATATAGTGTCAAGTTGCCACTCAAATGCAGCACAAACTGGTTGAAACTGTTTATAGAAGATTACATAAAAGACTATTGTTTAGCTCTTTTTTTTTTTTTTTTTTTTTTTGGTCTTTTTGGGACAGGTTCTCACTATGCAGTTCAGGCTTTGAGCTCACTTTGCAGTTCAGGCTTTGAGCTCACTTTGCAGCCCAGGCTGGTCTAAAACTTGAAGCAATCCTCCTGCCTCAGCCCCCTGAGTGCTGGGCTTACAGGCATGTGCCACCATGCC
>PVKA01025792.1:0-32540 GCA_004027165.1 Ctenomys sociabilis
ATGAAATCTGAAATATCCACACTCAAAATGTTTCAGATTTTATAGTATTTCACATTAGGGATACTCAACCTAATAGATGTTTTTTTTTTTTTTTTCATTTATTTTTATTTTATTAAAATACAAATGTCAATCAGACAGTTTCAAGACACCTTAACCATACACATTCAATGAATTAATACATTGCAAACTATTTTCATAACGTTTTGGTATTGTACAAGGTATATACATGATATTATATTTACAGATATTATTTTAGCAGATATCTCTTATCAGTGAATTAAAAGTGTAGTTGCTTACTTATCTTATTTTTTATAGCTGAATTATATCAAAAATTCAATAATTATTTACCTAGTGGATGACCATAGTACTAAAAGCCGACATAATATCCTGTCCAACCACCATTAGTGCATATCTTGCCTCTCATAGAATTATGTAGAAGCACAGCGTTATCTATCCCAACTGTACTGTCTATACACACACATCATGATTTTTTCTTTCTACAACCCTTCCTTTGTCTACACCTGTCAAAAGTGGGCACTCCATTGACATTCAACTAACCTAGGTGCTTGAAATAAACCAGACACACATGTGTAAATATCGTATAGTCAACCTAATAGATGTTCTAAAATCTGAAACACTCCAAGATCTGAAACATTTCTGATATTGAAACCCCTTGAATAAGGGGTACTAATGTATATTACATTTGCATATTGGAATACTTCAGTTACTTTAAATTTAGATGTATGCATGACTCAAATATTATGTGTAGTACATAATGAACAGAAGTTGAACAACTTTTATTTTCTAATTATATTTGAAAACCTGTGCAATAACTAGAGGTGGTGGTTCATGCCTGTAATCCTAGCAATTTGAAAGCTTACAAGGCAAAAGGCTTACAAGTTGGAGGTTAGCCTGGGCAACTTAGTGAAATCTTGTCTGAAAAATGAAAAATAAAAAGGTCTGGGGATGTAATGCAGTGATACAGCATTCACCTAGCATGGGTTTAATCTCCAGTACTGTAAAAATAAAGAACAACCTGTGCTACCAAAAAAGACTGTCTGTTGTTTTTAAAGTAGAAAGACAGAATATGAGCTAAATAAGAAATTGCATCAAAAGTCCATATAAATCTCCATTATTTCCGGAGTTAACAGTTCAGAAGTAAACCTCTTCACTATGAAACTGAGGGGCCAGGGAGATGGCTCAGTGGAATAAACGCTTCCCTCACAAGCACAAAGGAATTCAATCCCCGGTTCCACAAAAAAAAGATGAAAAGTGTCTTCGTCCATACCACCCTGAATGCGCCTGATCTCGGAAGCTAAGCAGGGTCAGGCCTGGTTAGTACTTGGATGGGAGGTAAAATGAAATAGCAGAAAATTATAGTACTTTAGTTTGTAGTTTTGCATGCTCTTGCAAACTCTTATAAGCCAATTCTCAAGGGGAATGTTATTCACAAAAGTTTTTAAAATAAGCAATGAGATCTTAAATACTTCCTTATGACCCTGGTGCTAGAAATAAAGGTATTTTTGTGGCTTATTCAGACGATGTACTCTGTATGTTGATTTGCTTTCATCGGTCATTTTAGGCTGAATCATCAGGATTTTAATTGTTCAATACTCATACTTTCTAAGATGACAAACCTGTTTGGCAGAAACTACTCATCACTAAGAGCTTATTATTAACTTGGTCCTTGAAATTTTTTCCCCTTGACAGAGAAACATACCACTTTTATTAGACACATTTTTAACATCATATTTCACAGAAGCCCACAAAGAAATCCTTTCCAGACAATATTAACCACAGAAAGGGTTAGCATTCCTGTTACCTCACCTTACCACATAGAAGAGTGGGGCTTCCAGCATTTGAGTGTGTTCATCTGCATGCAGTTTCTACAGGGAGGACTTCTATGCCTGTGTTTTGTTTTTTTGTTTGTTTGGGGTTTTTTGTTTTGTTTTGTTTTGCATTTTTAGGAAAGGGTCTACAGGGTGCTCAGGGTCTCACTACTGTATCGGACTCATAGTGATTCTCCTGTTTACAGCCTCCCAAGAGCAGGGATTATAGGTGTATACCACCGCACCCAGTCTCAGTAGCTCAGCTCAGCATGCCCAAGGGCAGGGCCAGCAAGGCATACCCAGAGATCAAACCCTGGCCTCTGTGTGCCTCTTTTTGGTCTCCTTTCGAAAACTGTGTGACACAGCCACTGAGTTATTCCATTCCTGCCTGCCACTATATGTCAGTTAAAGGTTTCCAATTAAATGGATGTATAGAAGAAAGAAAGCTGACTTGCCTCTCAAACTTGCTAGCAATTCATTGATGAAGAACTATTTCTTTCATCTCACTGGTAGTGAATAAAGGTTTTTCTTTTCTTTTTTTTTTTTTTTTTGAGACAGGGTCTCACTATGCAGTTCAGGCTGGCCTCGAGCTCACTTTGTAGCTCAGGCTGGTCTCGAACTCACAACAATCCTCCTGCCTCAGCCTCCCGAGTGCTGGGATTACAGGCATGCGCCACCACGCCCGGCCAATAAAGGTTTTTCTTGTATTTTAAAGATGGCAGCTTTTATTTGCCTAAAAATTCGAGGTAATAATTGAACCAGGGGCTGGGGAGACACCTCAGAGGTCTAAGTGCCTGCCTGGCAAAATATAAGTACCTGGTTTCCATCCCCAGTACTGCCAGTCCCAGAACCCCAGGCATGGTGGTGCACGTCTGTAATCACAGCCCTGCGGAGGCCATGACGGGAGGATCACTAAGAGTCCAAGCTGCGTAATAAAATCCTGTACCAAATAAATAAATAAATTATTTTAAATTTTTTTAAAAGAACCAGCAGTTATGTACTTTTGCCACTAGATGGTGGTCCTACCTAAATAATCTAAAATGCTGACTCAGTAAATGTAAAAACCAAAAAATATGCCGATAGAGCCACTGAATAAAGAGATGTAGACTAGGGGAAAATGGAATACTGATACATCAAGTATCTAAGTATAGAGTTTAGAAGAAGCTAAAAATAAAAACACCCAACTGCTCACATTTTAAAACTTCTGTCAGAACAAAAGCAGGAAAATAATAAAATAAGCAAAAATGAATACAGGTTAAAGTTTTGTATTAGATACAAAAGAGTATTTCCACAAATAATGTAAGTATATAAACATAAGACTTAGGAAGCAGAGTAAGTTGAATGTATATTCAAAATCAAGAAAGGGGACAAAGTTCAGTATATATATTGAAATTGGCTAATTTTCAGTATAATAAGCAAAGGTCTTTTTTAAATAATTTTATTGAGAAACAAATAGTAATGAGAGAGTTTCACAGCCAATTACTAGCACATTTTAAATAATCAATACATTGCATATTATGTTAGCGGCTGTTCATTGTACAAGATGCACACATGGGTTGTCGTGGGCCCTGCACGCCTCTCCCGTGGTCGGCCAGGACAGACAGGTGCAGGCAGGGGTACCCGAAACAGACTACGGCTGGGGGCGGCACCAGGACCTCCGATCCCTTAGAGCCGTGTGGCTGTTTCTCAGCTGCAGGAGACACCGCCCCCTCCGTCCATACTTTTTTTTTTTTTTTTTTTTTTTTGTCTTTTTGAGACAGGGTCTCAAAAGTTCAGGCTGGCGTTAAGCTCACTTTGTAGCTCAGGCTGGTCTCGAACTCACAACAATCCTCCTGCCTCAGCCTCCCGAGTGCTGGGATTACAGGCATGCGCCACCACGCCCGGCAATGGATAATTTGAGTCATTAAGGTCTTTGACCACTTTTTTTTTTTTTTTTTTTTTTGGTGGAACAGGGAATTGAACTCAGACCCTTGTGCTTGCCAGGGAAGCACTTATTCCACTGAGCCATCTCCCTGGCCCCTCAGTCCATACTTGTTCCCCAGTTAGGATCAGCCTGAGGCGCAGCCTTTGGTGCTCCACCCCGCCTCGCATACTGCTTCACCTGCGTTTTGGAATTCACTTTGAGATGCCCTCCCTCTGGTCTTTTTGCCAGGGTTGAATCTCACTTGGAAAATTGAATTTGGAGTCTCGGGTCGGGTGTCATGCCTAGAGATCACGCGTAGGACAGCACCCATTTGATAGCACCCCCGCCAGCGCATGCTCACTGGAGAACTTATGGGACAAATGAAATCCGGAGCACACAAATATTATGGTTGAGTACAGGGCTCATACCACAACTGCTTCTGTAGGGAAGCAATCTATCTTTGAGGTGGTTGCACAAGACAGTTTAATGACAGCAGTGCGACCTGCATGTGGTCAAGGTTCTTGCAGAATCAAACCCTGCCCGCTGGGGCTTCCTGTGGAGATGGTTTGATGAAATTTTTACTCTGCTAGATCTTCTGCTTCAGCAGCATTATCTGTCTAAAGCCAGTGTCTCATTTTCTGAAAACTTCTATGGTTTAAAGCGAGTTGTAGTGGGAGACTCTCGTAGGTCTCAGACATTGTCAGTGCCGGTCTGCCCACGAAGCACCTCTGGAAGTCAGTTATGCTCCTAGTTCTTCTTCCCTATTTGAAAGTAAAGCTGGAGAAGCTGGTTTCTAGCTTGAGAGAAGAGGATGAATATTCTATTCATCCCCCTTCTTCCCACTGCAAGCAATTTTACAGAGCCTTTCTGGCAGCCTACCCATTTGTTAACATGGCCTGGGAAGGCTAGTTTCTAGTACAACTCCAGTACATTCTAGGAAAATCTCCCACTACTAAAACTGGCTGGAGTTCGACTAAGTTGGCTAACAGTTCAGGATATGCAAGCTCTGGAGCAGAGACCTAGAGCCAATATGATGCAGTAGCCAGCCAGGAGTATTAGTGAGAAGAGAAAATCAACTCTGAAGAAGTGTGAGAGGTGTTGCCCTGTCCCTCTCTACTGGCCTTTCTGTGGGTGTCTTCTTCCTACAGTTCCTTGACTGGTGGTACTCAACTGAAAGTCAAAAAACCATCAAATCATTGACTGGCCTGCCTACTCTGCCACCACCTATACACCTAGATTACAACTCTGATTCTACTTTGTTACCCAAAATGAAGACTGTGTGCCCCCTGTGTTGGAAAACCCGGGTGAATGACACTGTACTTACCACCTCCGATTATGTATTTTGCTATCGTTGTGTGTTTAATTATGTGAGGAATCACCAAACTTGTCCCATCATAGGTTATCCAGCATAAGTACAACATCTAATTAAACTGTGCTCCCCTGAGAACTCAACAAAATTAGCATATTATCTCATAACTTAAATATTGTACTGTAAGGTCACAGGGCTATTTTTTAACACGGTATATAGATTTGATATCTCTGTGCCTTGATTCATTTAAAAGTATTAACCCTGCCGGGCGTGGTGGCGCAGGCCTGTAATCCCAGCACTCAGGAGGCTGAGGCAGGAGGATTGTTGTGAGTTCGAGACCAGCCTGAGCTACAAAGTGAGCTTAAGGCCAGCCTGAACCGCATAGTGAGACCCTGTCTCAAAAAGACAAAAAAAAAAATAAATAAATAAATCAATAAAAATAAAAGTATTAACCCTGAACCACAATATAGATTTCTTTACAAGGATATGCCTCTTTGATCCTTACATTTTCACCGGTTCTCTAGACCAAGCTGGTTAAACTAAAAGCATCAAGACTATAGAGGATGTAATAGCTAACACAGGAGGTGGATAAAAAAATGATATGAAAGCTTTGTGTGTTTTTTTTCTTTAAAGAATAAGCAATATAGAAGCACCCAGGAACAACCTAGGTTATATCTCATAAAGTGGTGGTGAGGGAAAGCAGGCCTCCTCTTTAAAAAAAGTATTTATTTGCCTATGAGGTAGAGGTTTTATCAGCTCACAAACAATGTGAAACACAGACCTGCTCTTTACAGAAATACTTGAACATGTGACTCATTTGTTAAGTGACATTTGAGGATGACCCATATGTATCTTTTTAGTAAGCTAGTTTCAGGAAAATAGGGGGTATTGATAGTATAATCTAAAACTTTTATTGTGACAGCACAGCTAACAACCAGTGAAGAGATAAGTAAAATACTTACCTAATTATAATGAAAAGACCTTTCAATAAGCTTTCTGCTTATTATTATTTTTTTTAAATTCCTTTATTTATTACAGTGTCTTGCTACACATCACGGATTCTTTTTTCGCGGGGGTGGGGTGTGAGCTCAGCCAGCCCTGCAGGGAGGGGCTGGCATGGCATGTGGTGCTGGGGCTGGAACCGGGGTCCCCGTGAGGGGCTCTAGACCGCTGAGCTATCTTGCCAGCCCTCTGCTTATCATTAATGGCTTGTTCAAGTGGCATCCATTATCCTGGTCATTACTAAAATTTCTCTGAAATTTTTAATTTTTAAGAGTAGATCACAAAAAAAAACTATCATGATTATGTAAAACAAATCTTGAAGCATTTAAAATAAATTTCCATATATCAAAAAAAAAAAGATGTACACATGATCTGTCTCAAACACTATTAGAACAAACCTCTCTATTCATTGAATGAAGAGAATAGAGCTGTGTATGTATCATAACTATTTTGAGTATACAGATACAAAATGGTCGTTCATTTCTGTCCCACTTTTTTTGTTACTTTTGTCGTTTAAATACTGTAGGTGCATGAATTCACCAAAATATCCCAATACAGTCCAGTAGTCCACAATAGTACTGGGTTTTCCATAAGACTGGAATGTCTAAAGTTGTTGACTTCAGCCTTTTACAGCTCAGCATATTAATATGGCTTTACTTTTTATACTTAATTTTCATGCTTTTCTGCTGGATAGTTAAGACAGAGATAAAACAAGACCTATATAAAAAGAAATGTAACATTTGCATATGATAAAGTCAGTCATATCCCCTCAGGATTTAACCTGAAACCCTGTACTGCAGTTTGTAGATCCTTTGTCAGTGTCAGCCATGTGGATGAGTCATGGCCATTGCTTGACCAATTTGCTCTCTATGAAAGCCTGAGAGAATATTTGCTCTCCATGTGACTCTCCTTAGACACACTCTACATCATCATTCATTTTCTTCTGTGGCCCCATAATCTCCTTGATCAGAAAATTTGGGGTATAACTGAGTTACACGATGTTACAGTACAGGCTCTCCTAGGTCCTGAGTCTTCACTGACCTTGAAAGGCTAGGACCAAAATGTTGGCTGTCTTGCAGTCCTTCTTTTTCTCTAATTTTTGGTATGGAAACTTAGGTTGTTAACCCTCCAGAAGAGAGGCTTATTATTACCCTACAACATAGGCAGTTGAGCTTAAACTCATTATCTGTCTGGATATCAAACATCTTAGACATAATGAGGAGCAAGCATTTTCCATCAAGTATGGAAGAAAAAAGATTAAAAACATTTAAAAAAATTTAAAAATAAGAATGAGTATTTACATATTTTTACACAGAAATTTAGAAATTTAACAACATACAGCCTTGTAGTGGGACAGTCTTGTGACATTTTTTTTATCTTTTCATTTTCATTTATTACCCTTTAAACAAACATTTACTTGAGATACCATATGGCAGTAATTGGTATGTCATGACAATCAGTACCTAATTAGAAGACCAGAATGACAGGCATTCCAAACATGACCCTACCATTACACATTGCTTTCTTCAGTGCAGTTGCTTAGTTCACATGTATCAGAATATATAGTTAATTGGGGTGAGAATCCTACCAATTAACTGCTAGTTTCAAAAACCTGCTGAAGATTCTCAGGACCATTGCCTTACCCATCTTGTGCATATAAATGTGTGGCTTTGCCCCTGTCATGTTTCCTAGCTTTTCTCCTTACCCTCCCCTCATTGTCCAATCCTCAAGTTCTCACTTTCCTTTTAATTGTGTTATGCCTTTCTATTTGTATTTCTTCTTTTGAGTTCTTACACTAGCGAGACTATATGATATTTACAAATGTGGGTCTGGTTTATTTCACTTATGAGTATATCTTCAAGTGGTATCCACTTAAATTTGAAGGCCTCAAGTTTAACACTCTTTGTAGCTGAATAATACTCCATTGTTTAAAAATACCACATTTTTTCATCCATTCTTAAGGTGACAGGCATCTTGGTTGGTTCCAAGATTTGGCTATGACAGACTGTGCTGCTATAAGCATAGGTACACATATATCACTATGATGACATTTTCAGTTCCTCCAGGAAAATTCCCTGTAGGGGGATGGCTGGTTTTAATGGGATTTCCAGTCCTAGTTTTTTAAGGAGTCTCCACACTGATTTCCATAGTGGTTGTACCAGTCTACATTCCCACTAGCAGTGGAGAAGGGTTCCTTTTTCCCCACAGCCTCTCCAACAATTGTTGTTAATTGGTTTGTTTAGAATAGCCATTCTTTCTGGGGTGAGATAATATCTCAGTATTGTTTTAATTTGCATTTCACAGATGGCTAGTGATGTGGAGCATTCTTTTCATGTATTTATTTGCTGCTTTAATTTTGTCCTATGAGAAGTGTGTGTTCATCTCGGATTCTCATTTCTAGATTGGGTTTTTTAATTTTGGGACCATAATGTTTTTTAGTTCTTTATAAATTCTAGAGAGCAGACCTTTGTCTGAGTGCTTATTAGTTAAGACTTTTTTTTCGAAATTTGTAGGTTTTTTCACTTTGTTGGTAATTTCTTTTCATGTGCAAAAACTTTTCAATAAGAGCACATAACAATTGTTAATTCTTTGAAGTATTACCCGTGCAATTTGATTTTTGTTCATGAATTCTTAGCCTACCCCTATGTCTTCAAGAGTTCTAACTTTCTTTTCCAGGAGATTTAGTGTTTCTGTTTAAATGTTTAGATCCTTGATCCATTTTGACTTTAGCTTAGTGCATGATGATAGACCTGGATCAAATTTTAGTTTTTGGCATGTAGAGATCCGGTTTTTCCAGCACCATTTGTTAAAGAGGCTATCTTCGTTCCAGGAAGTGTGTTTGGCCCCTTTGTCAAAGATCAGGTGGCTGAGTATGTTCATAGAGGTTTCTACATCTTCTAATCTATTCCATTGATCCTCAAGTCTATTTTGTTGCCAGTATCATGCTGATTTTATGACAATAGTTTTGTAGAAAAAATTCAAGTCAGGAATTGTTTTTGTTTGTGTGTTTGTTCGTTTGTTTTTGTGGAACTGGAGATTGAACTCAGGCCCTTGTGCTTGCTGAGGAAGCGCTTCTTCCACTGAGCCATCTCCCCGGCCCTTTCAGGTCAGGAATTGTAATGCCTCCTGTCTTGTCTTCATTGGCCAGGATTGCCTTTGCTATTCTATGTCTTTTCTGGTTCCAAATAAATTTTAAGAATGATTTCTCTAGGTCGGGGAGGTATGTTGGTGGTAGTTTGATAGGGATTGCATTAAATTTGTACAGTAATTTGGGGAGTATGGCCATCTTCACAGGGCTAGTTCTTCATATCCAGGAGCAGGGAATATATTTCCATTTTCTGAAATCCTCTATGTTCTCTTTTTTCAGAGTACTGTAATTTTCCTTGAAAAGATCTTTCACTTCCTTAGATTAATTCAAAGATACTCATTTTTCTCAGTGCTGTTGTAAAAGGTATTGTTTCTCTGATTTCACTCTCAATGTGTTTGTTATCTGTGTAGAGGAATGCTATTGACTTTTGGATGTTGACTTTGTATCCTGCTATGCCACTGAATTTATATATCAATTCTAATAGCTTCTTGGTGGAATTTTTTGGGTCTTCCAAGTAAAGTATCATGTCATCTGCAAATAATGATAACTTAACTTTTTACCTATTCATATTCTGTTTATTTCTCTCTCTTGTCTAATGACTCTAGCTAATGATTCTAGAATTATATTGAATAGGAGTGGTGATAGAGAACATCTTTGTCTTGTACCAGATCTGAGAGTAGAAGATTTCAATTTTTTCCCATTTAGAATTATATTAACCATTCAGTTGTCATAGATGACTTTTGTCAGATTAAAGTAAAGGCCATCTATTCTAATTTTCTGTAGGACTTTGAACATGAGTGTGTGTTGGACTTGGTCAAAAGACTTCTCTGCATCTATTGAGATGATCATGTGGTTTTTACATTTTGCTCTATTGATATATTATAGTATGACATTAATAAATTTTTGAAAATTGAACCATCCTTGCATCCCTGAGATGAATCCTACCTTGTCATGGTGTATAATCTTCTTGATGATTTGCTGTATTCTATTTGATATTATTTTATTGAGGATTTTTGCATCTATGTTCATTGAGGGAGATTGGCCTGTAGTTCTCTTTTTTAGTTCTGTCTTTCCCTGGCTTTGGTATCAGTATAATACTTGCCTCCAGGAATGATTTTGGGAGGATTGCTTCCTTTTCCATTTCATTGTTTTTGCATCTATGTTCATTGAGGGAGATTGGCCTGTAGTTCTCTTTTTTAGTTCTGTCTTTCCCTGGCTTTGGTATCAGTATAATACTTGCCTCCAGGAATGATTTTGGGAGGATTGCTTCCTTTTCCATTTCATTGAAGAGTTTCAGTAGTATAGGGCTTATATCTTCTATAATTTCTTGTAGAATTCAGCTATGAATCCATCATGACCTGACTTCTCTTTGTCCGCAGGCTTTTTGTTACATTTCGTATTTCATTGGCTATTATTGGGTTATTGAGAGTTGTTATATCTTCTTGATTCCGTTTTGGTAATTTGTACCTTTCTAGAAATCTGTCTATTTATTCTGTGTTTTTTGTGTGTGAGAGTAAAGATTCTCATGACAGTAAAGATTCTCAAAGGTCTGTGTAATTACGTCCTTTTCATTCCTTATTGCTTGTATTTGAATTTTTTCTTTCCTCTTTTAATGAGGTTAGCTAGGGGCTTATCGATTTTATATAGTCTTTCAAAGAACCCACTTTTTGATTCGTTAATTCTTTGAACTGTTTTCTTCATTTCAATTGAATTAATTTCTGCTCTAATCTTTATTATTTCTTCTCGTCTTTGGGCTCTGGGTTTGGTTTGCTCTTCCTTTCCTAGTTGTTGGAGGTGCATCATTAGGCTGTTTACATGTTCCCGTTCTGTCTTCCTGATGTGTGAGTTCACAGCTATAAATTTCCCTCTGAGAACTGCTTTCATCGTGTTGCATGAGTTCTGATGAGTTGTGCTTGAATTTTCATTGAATTTTAGATATTGGTCGCTTTCTTCTTTGGTCATCTGTGACCCATTGGTTGCTAAGTAGGGTGTTGTTTAATTTCCATGTATTTACGGCATTTTTCTGGTTTCTTTTGTCCTTTATTTCCAGTTTCAATTCACTGTGGTCAGATAATATGCATGGGATAATTTCTGTTTTCTTGCATATAATTAAGCATGACCTCTGGACTAGTATGTGGTCTGTTTTGGAAAATGTGCAGCTGAAAAAAATGTGTATTCAGCTGTGGTTGGGTGGAACATTCTGTATATGTCCACCAAATCCATTTGTTCCAGGCTCTGGTTCAGTTCTGCTACTTCTTTGATAATTTTTTGTGTGCTTGACCTATCTTTTTGGGATTAGTGGGTATTAAGGTCTCTTGTTAAGATTGTGATATTGGATATTAGATTTTTCATGTCCATTAAGATTTGTCTTATATAGTTGGGTGCTCCTGTGTTTGGTGCCTAAATATTTATGAGTGTTACCTCTTCCTCTTGAATTGTTCCCCAAACTAGTATGCAGTCGCCTTCTTTATTTAGTTTGATCATTCTTGGTTGAAGTTGAGACTGTCTTGAGAACAGGATTCCTACCCCTGCTTCGTTCTGAGGTGCTGAGGTGTGTAGTATTATTTTCCATCCTTTGATTTTCAGTCTGTGAATTTCTTTGTGAGTTAAGTGCATTTCCTTAACTCACAATACAGCAGATTGTTGGATTTTGTTTCTTAATCCACTGTGCCAGTCTGTTTCTTTTAATTGATGGATTGAGTCCATTTACTCAAGCAATTTAATGGATTATATTTAAATGAGTCCATTTAATGGTTATCATTGAAACATATTATCAACATGTTATTTACCTGCTTTTGTTTACTCCTTTTTTTTTTCTCTTGTGTTTAATTGTTTGCACTATGTAGTGGATTCCTTCTGTTCTCGTTCATAGAGTTCTGATCATTTTGGTCCTTCTCCTATTTAGCATTGGCTTTGTCATCATGAAATTCTTTAGTTGTTCTTTGCCATGGAAGTATTTCACTTCTCCATCAACCTTGAAGGAGAGTTTTGCAGGGTATAATAGTCTGGGCTGGAATTTGTTTTCATACAGCACTTGAAGTACTCTGCTCCATGTTCTTCTTTCCTCCATGGCTTGTGGAGAGAAGTCTGACATTTTTCTGGTGGGTTTTCCTTTATATGTGATCTGTTTCTTTTTCTCTAGTGGCTTTCCAGCTTCTTTTCTTGTTTTGGATTTCTGGTATCTTGACTATTATATGTCTTAGTGGTATTTTTAATTGGGTTGAACTTATTTGGAGTTCTGTATGCTTCACTTCCTTGAGTATCAGATTGTTTTCTCATATTTGGGAAGTTTTCTGCTATTACTTCTGCACATATTCTTTTTATATCTTTTGTATTGACTCCTTTCTAATTGATGCCTATTAGTCTCACATTGTTCATCTTTGCATCGTCTTGCAGGTGATGAATTGTTTTTTTCCTGCATCCTAGTTGTTTTTAAGAGGTCTTTTCTTAGCTTTTCACTAGCTGTGATGGCGTCTTCAAGATCTGAAACTCTGTCTTCACTTTCACTCAGTTTTGCCAGCTTGTGATTGAGATTTTAAGTTCCTTTATATCTCTTTGGCTCTGCTTCATGCGATCTGTTTCTTTCCTGTATTGCTCATTCAAGGAATCTGTTGTTTTTCTATTCTCTATTTTTTATCTGTGCCTTCTTGAGATGCAGTTATTCTTACCTTTCTTTACTTCATAGGTGATTGTTTCAGACATTTCAGCTGTGTGATTCCAAGTTTCTTCTGTGCTAGTGTCATCTTCACTTCTGGTTGGGCTCGGGGCCTGAGATTGCATTTTGCTCCTTCTTTTTGTCATTTTGTATAGCACTGACCTTTAATCTTTGGTCTAGAGCTTTGGTACCATTATAACCTTAGCACCTACTGAAGTCAGATGCAGATCTACTAAAATTGAGTTCATCTAGTTGTGCCTAGTTTGGGTCTGGCTGCTGTGCTCAGCTCCTTCCTGCTACCATCCTTCAAAGAGAACCTGTTGTGCCCCTCTGGCAAGGTGTTCTGCTCTTGGATTAATTGGGTGGTTATGCCTTCTGTTCTCTCTGCCAGGACATCAGCTGCAGAGTTTCACTCCAAGCCTGTATGCCAGGCCTGGGCTGGGTCAGGAAGGGTCCAGGAGGCTCAAGGGCGCGTGGGAGCTCTCCCACACACTCGCTGGGCCTGAGCTTGGGCTGGATGGGAGGGGTGCAGGGTTCCCAAGAACGTGGCTGGAAAGGTCCTGAGAATGCGGTGGAAGGTCTCACAGGAACAAAGTTCTTTATGTATAGAAGTTCTGTGCTAAAAATCTTCCATCCTTTTTTTTATATGAATTGCCAAGTTGTTGTTGAGACAACTATGTTGAGTAAAATACATTCCCTGGCCTCAGGAGCCTTAGAGTCTAAATGAGTGAGGCCAGTACCAACTAGTCCTGGCTTCTGCCTCAGTACTTGTGAAAAGTAACCTCATGACTTCATACAAACCTACTGTTTTGTAGAAATTCTTCTTTTAAAGATTTGAGTATAAGGGCACCTCCATACCATGTTTCTAATTCTGTCCACTAGTCCAAAGCAGAACAAGTCAGCTACTGCTTCTACCTAATATAATTCAGATAATGATCACATCTACATTTCTCTCATATTTTTCCTGAGGATCCAACATTGCTACATTAGTAGTATCTGTCATAGTCATTTTTAATATAGCTACCCTTTCTTATTTTATGTTTCATACATCTTGTATGCCCTCTATCTGTAAATCACAGACAAATACTAATTTATATGAAATATCATAGGCCTTTCTTGGGAGTTGATATCCTCTGCTACTCAGAACTCTGAATAGAGTTGTTCATTTATCAAATCTTTCCATATTTCTCTTATCACAAACATTACACAAAAGTCTTGTAACACAATGTTCATATCTCCTTATTTTATCAAGCCATTATTGGCCTTATTATATGCAGAGCACCAGATTAGAAAATAACTGGAATGGAGGTCAAGGTAAAACAGCTGTTAAATGTATCTAGTCTCTAGATGTACTCTAGGAGTCTGAGGCAAGAGGACAGTTCAGACCCAACTTGTCTAGTAAGACCTGTTTTAAAGGGCTGAGAGTATAGATTAATGCAAATGTAGTGGATTCAATCTATAATTCCAGGAAAACAACACACAAAAAACAGGTCCCTTAGAATATGGATTTGATCACACTGAGGTACCCCAGTGTGTAGAATATAACAAAACCATCAGAATGCCTGAGGGAGGCTCAGAGGCAGTGGGAACACAGAAGACTGAGGTCTACCCCATTGCCTATTTTGAGACTTCCTCTGAAGTGTGGTATTTGAGTTCCATTCTGAAAGGTCCAGAGTTAGCACAGATAGCAAGGGTGGGGTGGTAAATGCTGAGCAGCAAAAATTGGCCTTCGTCCTGCTGCTGACTGCTGTTTTGTTGAGGATCACTGTGTGCTAAAGAAATCAGAAAAAGTAGTAGTTTAGTCAGAGCCTACTTTTTAGAAAGATGTACAGATGTCTTTCTTTGTTCTTGCTTTGACTGCTAAAAATGTATTATGGGCTCCTACCTCCAGGATCCCACCTTCTGTCATCCTGCAGTTCTGTATACTGTAGCACACACATCCCCAGTCTAAACATGCTTGCTTCTTATTTCTTTTGCATCCTGGTCTTTTCCAGAGTTTTACTTCTGCCAAAATCATTAAATCACTAGCTGATAACAGAGATGTTCATCCCCAAATAAAGGTGAGGGCATAAAGTATCCCAAATGAACTTAAGCTTACATATAGTCTGGAAAACCAGAAGTCTTTGAGCTGCAATAAGTAAGGCTTTAATAACCAAAATAATGTCTTCTTGAATTATGATTGTCATCCTTCTTGCCCTCTGGTCAGTCACTAAGCCAGCCCAGCAGATATTTCTTCCCTGATTTGTCCTCCTCAAGCTTGCAGCCCAGTAATGTTGAATCAAGCATCACTGTGTAAGTGAAAAGGAAACAAAAGCATGTGAGCAGCTGGGAAATGAAGCTTTGAGAGTAGAGATTTTTTTTTTTTCTTAAAAATAATAGCAACATGGTGTCCAGGGAAATGGCTCAGTGGAATAAGTGCTTTCCTGGCAGGCACAAGGGCCTGAGTTCAATCCCCAGTCCCACCAAAAAATAAAAAAAAGTATAGCAGCAGATTCATAATATATAAATGTAGGTTTAAAATGTTTTTGATAGAAGTTACATTTGGTATCAAAAAGTTAAAACTATTGATTCCAGATTTATTCATAAGATAATCTTTCATAAAGTAATAAAGATCAATAATTTTTTATTTGTTTTATTTTCTTTTTGGAACTAGGTTATCCAGAGAATATTTTACACAGTCAACAGATCTTGGAGTGGAAAAATTACTTCAACAGAGATAAGAAAAAGCAACTTTTTGCAAGTATGCCTTTCATATATAAAGATTTAAAAAACAATTTAAAGTCTTTTACTTTATTTATCAAATATTTGAATGCTTACCCTATGCAATGGGTTGTCACAACTTTGTCAGTTATGCGTTTGTCAAATACCTCTAGTTACACTCCAGATATGGGTGGTGGGGTTAACAAGGAACCTCTGCCTTACGGCATATACTGTGGAACAAAAGGAAGAACCCAGACAGCCACACCAGCCTTGATGAGTTCTGCAGACGTGTATAAAAGGTGCAGAGGAGGCCTCAGCAAAAGGACAGGCATGATTCTGACCTTGGAGAACCCCAGTTTACCAATTTTTTTTTTTTAATTAATAGATTGCAGATAGAAGAAGTAGCATAAGCAACAACCAGAAACATGAAAGTATCATGTTCAAGAGCTACCAGATGATATTAAGTGGCCAAAAGCCCTTGGACAGTAGAGACTCTTTATCCAGCTACTGTTAGAGAAGAATACTAAAAATTTCTTCTAAAAAAATAATACATTTCATTTTATCAAATGAGGGGGAAAGTACTGGCCACTAGTACAAGCTTTTCACTGAAGTAATCTTCATGTCTGATTGTTTAAGCATCTGTAAACCAGAAGAATTGCTCACACTTGAAAAGAAATGTTTTATTTTAGGGTGTGTGTGTGTGTGTGTGTGTGTGTGTGTGTGTGTTTCTGGCCAGCTCAGCCCACCCTGCGGGTGGTGCTGGGGATAGAACCACAGTCCCTGCACTTGCCTATGTTTGCCTGAGCAGACACTTTAGACCACTGAACTATCTTGCCAGCCAGCCCCCTCTTTTTTTTTTTTTTTTTTTCAGAACTGGGGATTGAACTCAGGCCCTTGTGCTTGTCCAGGAAGTACTTATTCTACTGAGCCATCTCCCTAACCCCCTGAAGAACATTTTTAATTAAGTTTAAAACTAAACTTTCCACCACAGCAACCACTGAAGGAGAGTAGCCATGGCCCTCCACTATCCCATGGCTGTGGTCCTCAACAAGGACCACAAGGTGACTAAGAATGTGAGCAAACCGAGGCACAGCTGTCGTCACGGACATCTCACCAAACACACCAAGTTCATGTGGGACATGATCCAGGAGGTGTGCGGTTTCGCCCCCTATGAGCAGCATGCCATGGGGCTACTCAAGGTCTCCAAGGACAAGCGCGCCCTCAAGCTCATCAAGAAAAGGGTAGGGACGCATATCCGCGCCAAGAAGAAGCGTGAGGAGCTGAGCATGGCGGCAGCTGCCAAGAAGGACTGAGCCCCTCTGGAATAAGGCTTTGCAGAAAAAAAAAAGTTTAAAACTAAAATTTGAGGGCCAGGAAGATAGCTGAGTGGCACAGTGCCTGCCTGGCAGGCATAAGGTCCTGAGTTCAATGCCCTATACCAAAAAATGAAATAGATTTTTAAAAAATAAAACAAAAATTTGTAGATTCTACAAAGCTGGTTGCTAATTGTTCATAATTTTAAGGTAAATTCCTTTATTCATATCATTTCAGACTCTAGCCCTTCTGGAAGAAGAAGAAGATATAAATCAAATCACAGATTACTTCTCTTATGAACATTTCTATGTTATTTATTGTAAATTCTGGGAACTAGATAGTGATCATGACCTGTACATCAGTCAAGCTGATCTCTCAAGATACAATGACCAGGGTGAGTGATTTTTGTAGATGCTAATATTCAACTGAAGAATGACATAAATTATCTTTACTCATTATGAGAAATTCCCATTTCTTAAGTTAGATAGCTAATCAAATCACTTTGCAAAACTAAGAATTTTTGAGTGGGAATTAGCAAACATAATTCAACTTTTTTTTTTATTTAGAGGTCTTATGTAGAAGGCATATTGAGGTAAGTAAGCAATCACAGTGTTAGTTTTGAGGAAAGAGCATGTCTCTGTAGTGATTTTTTTCTGTTAATTCATTTATTTATTTAATACAGATTCTCACTACACAGTTCAGATTCATAGTGATCCTCCTGACTCATCCTCCCCAGCATGGGATTATAGGCATGCGCCATCACGCACAGTTGGAGGACTAGCACTGGGCCCCAGGGTTCTGAGGCTGGCACAGCATGCATTTCCAGGGATCAAACCTGAGTCCTTGCACTTGCCAGGCAGGTGCTTAGTCCACCAAGCCATCCCCCTAGCCCTCTTGTAATTTTTATGATGATAAATTGAATAAGATGTGCATATGTGTAAATCTATGAGAATATGCAAATGCACCTTTCATAGACTTTCTCATTTAACAGTATTTCCATAAAAAGCCTTGAATGAAAATGTCTCTACCTTGCCAAGTTTTATTTTGAAGGACTCATTAATGCTTACTTTCCTGATTTAATTCCAGAAAGATCCTTTCTCTAGAAATGAATTTCATGTACTTTCTCTTTTAGGAAAATAAAAATTATGTAGCACGTGCTGTTATGCTTTTTACTTCACTTTTGACTATAGGAAATGTAAAACCAATTGCAAATTGATTAAATATTATTAACCAGGCACCAAGATACATAAATTCATTCTTCTGCCATAAGATTGTTCCTGTTCTATCCTTAAATGACTTCTCAGCATTTTAAAATTTAGACTTTATCTAATATTAAATGAATACACCTAAATGAATACACAGTTGTATATCTGTGACTGACATGTGTCTTAAGAAAAGGCTCCTTGTATGTGATGTCAAGTTTCATCATAGAGATTTGTGTATTTAAGAAATAGAGTTCACTCCCTCAAATTTGCAAGTGCCATGCAGACACTGAGGAGAAATGTACTTATTTGATAAATATGTTAGTATTGTTTCTTTTCTTCAAATGCTCATGACCTTTTCTTCACTAGAATAGCATAAAAATGTATATTCATAGAAACATCAGGTCAGCCTTGTTAGTTATGCACATCCCCATTACCCATGAACAGGTCATGTATACGTGCTCCAGTGCCCACGTCCCCCTCACATAGCCATGCACTGGTCCCATGTTAGTGGGATGAAGTCCAGAGAAGCAGGTGTCCAGACCTGCATAAATTAAAGGGCCACTAAGCTCTATAAAATTATTATTTCACTAAACTGCTTAATGATACAACATGAAATAACATGATCTTTAATTTTAAAAGGATAAAAGCTCCCAAGTTTCAAAAATACCCTTTTAAAATGATGTTTGGTTTGGAATTAAAATACCCTGCCCTTTCCCATCTCCGGTTCTCTTTTTTTTCTAGGTACTACAAATTAAACGGTTAAAAAAAAAATTGTGTAGGATCTTAGTTCAGCTTTGGTGTGCAGCCAGAAATGGCTTTTCACACACATGCACGCATGTATGCACGCATGCATGCACACATGTTCTTTTCCTCAGCCAAACTCATTATCCTTTATGTTCACTGTATGTAAAATGCCATGTAGAATTAGATGCTGTTAGTGCTAACTCTCTAATGACTTCACTGCTGGTCCAGAAATTATAGTGTGTATGCCACTGCCTGAGATACTTTTTCAAGAACAGAACTTTTATCCATAGGCATCTCCTTTTTTTTTCTTTTTAAACTAATGGCTTTGGCTATTTTGAATCTACAGTGAGGTACACTGTGATTTTTTTTTTATAGGATTTATCATTTAAAAAAAAACATATTCTTTTAAGATATAGTTGTCTCTGTAAATAAAATTTCCTGGTGGAATTTTTATGTTTCATCTGAAGTCATAAGATGGGAATAAGGAAAAGTAGGTTTGTGGTATGTTTGGTATCTTTTCTAAAACTGCTTGAAAGTACGCTTTTTGCTTTGTTTCATTTTACATTGTTTTAAGAGCTGCACAGTCAGTTCCCTCTTGATTTTGATATTATGCTGATATTTGCTTTGTTTTAGGGGAAATTTTACCTTGCCTTATTGACTAACAAGATCAATATAAACTTTATACATTTTTTGTCTTAGTTATCAGTATGTTCAAAATAAACTTAGAGCTAAACCATGTAAGTACAGATTCAGTACATTCATTTGCTTGTTCTTTTTAAAATTACTTGAGAGATATGAAGCTGTTTATTCTAAAAACTATAAATATTATAGAGTCTAAGACCCATTCATATTCTTATTACAGAAGAGTGTTATGTTTAGCTTATAGCAAATGAAAATAAATCTGCAGAAGTATTGCCTATAAGGAATTTTTGTAACTAGTTTTGTAATTTCTTATTTGCATTTAGCTTCCTCAAATAGAATAATTGAAAGGATATTCTCTGGGGCAGTAACAAGGTAAGAAAAAGTTTAAAACCTTGTATTAAAATGAACTACAGTAGTACATAAGTTGTTGAACAGCTCTGTGCTTGAACTTTCCACTACTCAAACAGCAAAGTTTGAAAAAAATCTGCTTGGTGTTCATAACTTTGTTCTGTAGTCAAACTGAAAGACCAACTTGAAAAACCCAGACACAATGGGTAACTATCATGTTAGTCTAAGTGCTGCTCATGCCCAGACAACATATATAGTGCTTGCATTAGTGCATTAAACAAAGTCCTGGGGCCCAAGGAGATGGCTCAGGAGAATAAGTGCTTCCCTGGCAAGCACAAGGGCCTGAATTCAGTCCCCAGTTCTGCCAAAATAATACACAAAGTACTGGAAAAATGAATTCATAATTTTTGTCCCTTAGAGCCAGTCATTTGGTTTTCTATTATTTCTTATGGAAAAATATCTTTAGTTCCTGAATTTTTTGGTGTTTGCACACATATTCCAACAAAGTAGAATTGTGTTGTGTTTGACAACCAGGGTACCACTATATAAGTGATTCCATAAATACTCTCATTTTAGCAAGCCTTTCTGCATAATTTGGCAGTGCTACTGGTTCAAATGACACCTTACAAAACATACAACAATAGTTAATACAAGACTAATTATTTAATGTCAGTATTTTGTATATCAATATAGAAAATAATGTTTAATCTCACTTGCAAAATTTTTTCTTCATATTTTTACATTTTCTTACTTCACCTCATAGGCCTTTAAACATAAGATAGACCCAGAAGAGTTATCCCTTATGAAATTATGACACTTTCTGAGTTCTTAAATTTTAAACTATATTTTTAAAACCAAATGTTACTTTATTTAGGAAATGTAACCATGTGTTTTCTTCAGAGGAAAAACAGTACAGAAAGAGGGAAGAATGAGCTATGCAGATTTTGTTTGGTTTTTAATATCTGAGGAAGACAAAAGGAACCCCACCAGGTAGGACTGCTAACTTTTCTTTGCCAAAACGTTAAACACCTGACATGACATATATGTAGTGAAACCGATTCAATGGAGGCATGCTAAGATAGCTAAGACCTACATGTCATTTCTGCATTCTCAGAGCTGCCAGTGTAGGAAAGGAAATGGCCCGGAAGCCGGTCTGGCACATCAGAAGTGCTGTTCCACACAGAAGTACAGGTCAAGTGACATGTAAGCCACCCTGGAGGAAAAGTGGAGTTAGTAAAAGTTTATTCACAGTGTGGAAATAGATAAGTGAATTTTAGTTCTCTTATGATCCTAATGGTCCAGCAGTAAATTGGAAAATAAAAGAAAACCAAATTGTAGGTGACTAGTTTACAAAATCCTGTCTTTATTCTCCTACTTTGAATCATCTGTCCCTTTCCTTGGCACTTTCAGAGCTACCTTGATTTTTAGCTGTGAATTTTCATGTCTCTTTCTCTCCACTCCTGGCTTGTATTGAGCCAAATCTGTAGGTCTCTCTCATCTTTTTATCTATAGCTTGGGTAAAACGAAGTTTCATATACAGCTTAAGCTCAGTATCAAAGGGAGGCAAGGAATGCAGTCCTGGTGCTGCTGGCAGGTATACCCGACTCGGCTGGTTCCATATCATTATCTAAATGTTGTAGAAAGTTATGTAGATGTTGGATTATTTTTTATAAATCATTGGGAAAGAACGAAAAGTAGCTATGATTTCTTAGGAAAAATTGTTACATTTTTAAGTCAGCTTTTCCATTTCAAAGTAGGAATTTATTGTCTATTATATGTAGATGAGCAGAAGAAAATAATTTTAATACTACTAATTCTAATACCAAGAGAAGAAAAAAGCAACTTTAAAATACCTGTCTTTGGAGAAAAGCAGCATTAGAACTTGAACTCAGGGGCCTTCTACCACTAAGCTACATCCCAACCCCTTTTTGTTTTTTAAGAAAAGGTCTCACCTGGTTGCACTGCTAGCAGGCCATAAACTTGCCATTCTCCAGCCTCAGCCTCCTGACTAGCTGGCATTACAGGCATGTGTCACTACATCTAGCTTAATCTTAATTAAATCTTAATTATCATACACAAAAAAATTTCATGGAATGTTTTAAATATTTTTATTTAAAACGTAAATAATATTTAATATATACTGTTTCTAATATTTGATATATATACTGTTTTCTTTTCTACAAAATAAATTCCCAGGAAAGAAAGAAATTGCTAGGTTAGAGGGTAGACTTTTTTTTTGGTAGCACTGAGAAATAAACCTAGGGCATCCTAGGCAAGCACTCTATCACTGAACTACATTCCCAGACCATTTTTAAATTTTACTTTTGAGATGATAGTCTAAGTTGCCCAGGCTGAGCTCAAAATTGTGATCCTCTTGCCTCAGCCTACCATGTAACTAGAATTACAGGCATGTTCTCCACCAAACCTGGAAACAGTAGATTCTGGAAAATATTGTATAGGGCTGGAGATATGATTCAGTGGTAAAGCTCTTGCCTTGCATGCACAAGCACCCTCCAACCCCCAGTTTAATCCCGAGCACCACAAAAAAAAAGGACAGAAAAAGAAGAAAACAATACATTATATAAAGGAAAAGATATTAAAGAGAAGTACCATATATTGTATGAGTTTGTTTATAATTATGTGCTGCATAATGACATTTCTGTCAATAACAGGCCATGTAAGTGATAGTGGCCCCATAAGATTGTTACTTAGTGACATGATAGTATTCTTCGCTTAAGTACACACTATAATGTTCACATAATACAATTGCTTGGTAACACATTTCCCAGAATAAATCTGTTGAGCAATGCATGACTATAAGTGTATTGTCCAAAATAGGAAAATTTATGGAAAGTAGTCTGTGAAGGTGCCCATGGAAAGAGAGCTGATGGAATATTATTTGGAGTTGATGAAAGTATCTCAAAATGATCTGTAGTGATGATTACACAACTCTGTGAATATACTAAAAAAAAACTGTGTTTTAAATTGAAGAATCATATATGTGAAATACATTTTAGTAAGTTGGCTTGTGTTTCTTTTTGTTGTTTTTTTTTTTTTCTTTTGTGGCCAGCTCAGCCCACCCTGGGGGCAGGACTGGCGTAGCATGTGGGACCAGGGATCAGACAGAGAACCCTGCATTTGACTAAGCTTGCCTAAGCAGGTGCTTTAGACCCCTGAGCTATCTCACTGGCCCAGTAGAGTTGATTTTAAAAACAAAGAATTGAAATAATAAAAAGTATGTTCTCTTACCAAAATAGAATTAATATAGAAATCAATAGGACAAAAACAATTGGAAAATGTCCACATACTCAGAAATTAAAAACATTCTACTAAATAATCGTGGCTGGGTATGCTGGCTAAGGTAGGAGGATCAATGCAAGTCCAAGGCCAGCCTGGGCTACAAAATGAGTTCAAAGTCAGCTAAACTGCTTAGTGGAAACTATCTTAAAAAGACAAAAGAAGAAAGAATCCATGAATTAGCAAAGATGACTCATAAGAATAATATATTCAAAAGATAATAAAAATACTATAACATATATGTAAACATGATGTCTTAAATGAAATAGAACAATGTCCTTTAAATATCACCTGAATATCAACTAAAGAAAATTAAATTTGTAGCTTAAACCCTTCTGAAAAAGAAATATCCCAGCCCACATTATTTCATTGGATCCTTCTAGTCATTTCAAGAAATAAGATGAAACTCCTCTTTAAGAAAATTCTGTAGACAGAATTTTATAGAAATCAGATTTCTGGCTTATGAAAGACATTTGAGGAAAGGAGTTCATGAAAGAAGTAATAATGCTTCTTAAAGTGCAGTAAGTACTTGGTGAAATACTGTGTACAGTTAAGATCTTGAGTCCTCTGCCTGATCCCACCCAGCAGGGGTAAATACAAAACAATGATTTAGAGTAGTGGTTTTTCATTTCAGCCTCTTAGCAAACCTTCTTTCAGTATGTCGTATAAATTTCTGTTCTGCTTTTTCCTGTTTCTTGGCCTGACTATCATCACCAGCAATTATCTTATTCACCTCTATTATGTTTGAGGGCAGGCCAGTGTCTGTAAGGCAGTACTACTAAATGATCTATACTTAATATACAAAGTAATAGACATTTCTTACTTCCTAAGCAATAATGGAGTTTTATATATCTTTCTTCTTGAATAGCATACAAAATATACATCAGGGATTTTTTTTTTTTAAAGTCCCTGGTCCAGACCTTAATTTCATGTAGCCTAAGAACAAAGGAAAGAGGTGCCCCCTTACCCACACTCTCTCTGGGTGCCTCTTGGTGCCCTAGCATGGGCTAGCTCAGGTGGGGCATCCCTGGGGGTATCCTGTCTCCTGCCCCAGGCTCTGTGTAATTCCATCAACAGTGTGGTATCACACAGGTAGCCTGGGCAATGAGTACATACCTCAGACGTCCTGTATATGTCATGGTTCTTTTCTGTCTTACATGTTCTGAATGTTTATATTTCAGTAAGCCTCTACCTCTTCACAAAAAAAAAAAGAACAAAGGAAAGAGATAACCTTGTTTGTGTCTGCAATTGTATAAATATAATTACCATTGATAAGCCTGTCCTCTGAAACTGTCAGTAAATATAGCAAAAATTAACATTGATTCTCTGTGGAGTAGTTATTTCTTCTATCATACACTATTTTCTAATTTTCTTCTATTGAATACTTCTTACTTTTAGACTGTGAGATGGTAAGTTATCTTTGCTAAGGAAAAAAGTAGAAAATGTGCATTGGAAGAAACTTTAGAGAGTATCCAGCACATAGAATAAGAAAATTCTAGCCAAATGTGGTGGTGCACACGTGTAATCCTACCATTGAAGAGGCTGAGGCAGGAGGATCACCATGAGTTTAAGGCCTGCCTGGGATATGTAGTGATTTCAACTCCAGCCTAAATAGTAAAACTCTATCTAAACCCCCACATCCATCTAAATATATCCTACATGTATTTAATTGTCCAACTAGCCCATGCTTCTAAATTGCCAGGGACTAGTAACTACCCACTGAAGCAGCCTGTTATAGTTACCAAGATCTACAACTAAAACCACCTCTCTTGTATACACTGATCTTTATGCTCTGTCTCAAAATTATATGTGCTTCATCTACTACATCTTTCATATATTTAAAGGCTGCTATCGTGTGCCTTGGCAGATATCAGGCAGTGTGTCTATCTCTGCATTCTGGCTTTCTTTCTCCTTATGTGCTCTTACAGAGAACTGAGTGTGTGCTTCAGTTTGACTTACTGCATAGAGACTCACTTATCCTAGTTCTCAATTGAAATGCAGATAGCTAATATTCTTTGGTTTCTGTTTCTTAATAAAGTGAATTGCCTTTCACTTTAGTCCTGTTAGGTCCTTATCTGAATCAAGATTTGCTTTTTGTTTGTTTTGTTTTCTTAGGGATTTTTTTTTTCAATGCATGTAGTATTGGGTCTACAGGTCTTACTACACAGGTGGGACTCATAATGATCCACCTGGTTTCAGCCTCCCAAGAGCTGGGATTACTGGCATGCACCACCAGGCCCAGTCTTAGTCACCATCTCAGTGTGTCCTGGAGGTGGGACCAGCAAAGCTTGTGGTGCTGGGGATAGAACCCCAACATCTGTACTCTGCCTAAGCAGGTGCGTTGGTCTGCTGAGCTATCTGACCAGCCCTAGTTTTCTTAGGAATTTTAAGACAACAGGTAATTCACTAGATACTAACACATTTATTGAACCCTCAGCTTATGAGATCAATTTGTTCAAGGTTTTTCACACAATCAGGCATTGTTTCAAAGGGAGGCAATATTCTGCCCCTTTTGTAACTGAATAGCTATGGTATGACTGGAGCACACCATGACCCAACTATTATGTCATATTGATTAAAACCAATAATGTCCTTTCTATTCTTTAATAGTAACACTGAAGATCAACTTGGTATAGTTCATAAAACATATTCCTCAAACAAATTTTGTCAGTCAGTACATGCTATAATTTGTTAAAATAATGTAAAATTTATTTTTCTCAGAAAAGGTACACAAAGACCTTAGTGTGACTTCCTTACAGTTACAATTTAGTTAACTTCTTTCCCCAAAGGAGACTTTTCAAAACTGTAAAATGTATGCTGGTTCTTACCATGATTTCAGACCTTTTATGGTTCTTAATATGGTTTTAGAGTTGTCCGTATGAAATAAGCCAAAGATAGCCTCAATCCTTCTCTTGAATTATACTCAACTCTGAAACAGTGACTTTTTAAAAGCAATCTTCACTTTTGCCAGTAAGTACTCTTGGCTTCACAGTCTGTGATTGATCATATAACTATAGATGGTGCTGTAACCTGCTGTAATGACAAAGCAGCTATAATAAAGAGTGATTAAGTTTCTGAGTGCAGGCTGCAATTTGACCACACACAGTACTTTTCTTTCCTCTTTAAAACCCTACTAAAATCAGGTAAAAATGTAATAAAGTAGGTAAAGGGATAAGGTTTGGAAACTGGAAATCAAATAATTTTTTTTTTTTTTTTTTTTTTTTTTGTCTTTTTGAGACAGGGTCTCACTATGCAGTTCAGGCTGGCCTTGAGCTCACTTTGTAGCTCAGGCTGGTCTCGAACTCACAACAATCCTCCTGCCTCAGCCTCCCGAGTGCTGGGATTACAGGCATGCGCCACCACGCCCGGCTCAAATAAATTTAGTAGGAGGCCTGATTCCTAAGCCAGCAGACAGAAAAATGAACAAGTAACTAGATACACTCAACAAAACCTCTAAACATTTAAGACTTTGGGGGGTACCATGGTCCTTAAAAATGGGGACAGGGTAAAGATGGTGCCAACAAATGGGAAAGTTAATAAAAATTTATTTAAAGAAACAGTTGATCTCCAGATCATATCCTCTACCCTGGCATAAAAACAGTACTTTATTCCCTGGAGCACATTGTGTACTGAATCCAAACTTGAGGGTGGAGAATTTAAAAAGCACAGGTTAACTTAGTTCACAGTTTTTGGAGGTTAAAGGCATGACACTACCATAGCTCAGCTCAGGTAAACACTCCCACCACTGTGATACTGTGTATGTATCACAGTGGTAGGAGCTCATGCAAGAGAAAAGATCAAGAGCCGGGGCATGTGGCACGTGCCTGAGTCCTAGCACTGAAACAAGTTGAGACAGATCAACATTCTCAGCCCAGCCTGAGAAATTTAGAGACCTAATATGACCTTGTCTAAAAGTAAAAACAAACTGGTGATGTAGCATAATGCAGAGGCTCTGCGTCCAGTCCCCGGTACTGTAAGAAGGCAGTGGAGAGTGACAACGTGGTGAGGCAGAACCAGCAGGGAAGGTCAGGGAAGGTCCAGGCTTGCTCTTCTGTAACAAGCACATTACCCTGAGAACAACCTTATTCCTTCTGAGTGCAAAGCCACCAGCTTCCCACTGGGCCCCACCTCTGAACACCCCCACACTGGGGCCCACACCTTCAACACATAAACCTTGGTTGGAATCGGGACGTGGACAACACACACAAATTCTAGTAGATACCATGTTGAAAATAGGTTAGATCAGTACATATTAAATGCTGAGATACGAAGCTTCATTCCTCACTCAAGTTACAGAATGCTGTCTCTGCCCTAAATCTCTAAGCAGGAGACTATAAAAGACTATACCTTTCTGAGGACTGTAGCTCAAGAATAAAGATATGAAAGTTTGACACTGAGTTATTCCCAAGGGAGGTGCCCAGCCAGATCATTTCACAGTAAATCACAAAGTCAACAAACTTATTGATCAGAACATCATAACAGCTTTTATGTTTTCTATTTTTTTGTTTGTATTTTTGTACCAAGAATCAAATCAAGATCTTTCACTTGCCATGCTGGCACTTTTGCTGCTAAGGTAATATCCCCAGCCCTCCTATTCTTAAACATTAGCAGAGAACAAAGGATCACGAGATACCTGGATAGAAAAGAGACCAAATGTGTGCAAACAAATGTAACTACGATGGAAGAGATTTTCAGAGAAAAATTTAGCAACAACAAAGATGCTATTAATAATTACCTCTGAGGCATATAAGAAACTACATTCATAGAACATGAGAAGAAAGGTGTTTTTATTAAAAAAGCATTCAGGAACCCAAGAAAATAAGTCTGTAAACTAAAACTATAATAAAGGAAAGGAAACTGTGTATCAGAACCTTTAAAAATAGGAATGAAAGGGCTGCAGAGATAACCTGGCAGTCTAAGCACCTGCCTGGCAGGCACAAGGACCCATGCCACATGCCATGCCGGCCCTGCCCCCAGGCACACAGAGTTGACCACTGAAACCGGGCCTGGTGGCACATGCTTGTAAGCCCAGGGCTGGAAAGACTGAGAAAGGAGGATCACTACAAATCTGAGCTGCACAGCAAGACCTTGAAATAAATAAATATAAATAAATAAATAATTTTTTTAAATAGGAAGGAAAAACACCACCAACCTTTCAATAGAAAAAAGACATGTTCAAGTTTCCAGGATCTGAACCTAGTGCAGCATCACATACCTGTACTCCCAGCTATTTGAGAGGCTGGCACAGGACGATCACTTGAGCTAGTTGAGCAATACAATGAGACTTGTCTCAAAAAAACAAAATCCCAGATCAAAATATTTGCCAGCCAGGCTCCCCTTTTCAGGGAGCAAAATGGGCATTGTATACCACATCAAACAAAGAAGTGAAGAATAAGGAATGTGAGATACAAAAACTAGGTGAGAGCTGAAAGAGATCCTTAGGATGGAATTATTAACCAGACATAGACTCTGAGCAGACGGACCATAGTAACCAAGGAAGACTTCAACAGGAAAACGTATTTACTAGAACTGACAAGTCTGTGTGGACTTAGTCAACTGCAAATATTTGGTGGTTGAATTAATAGCAAGTACAAAAAGATAGGGAAAACTAAGCAAATAAGAGTTAAAAATGTAAAGTCATAAAATCTAAACATTGAGCAGTTTATATTAAAGAGGATGGGAAAAGTATGCAGACAAAGTGGATGAAAGTAGTAAAAGAGTTACAAGGTCGTCTTATCATAGTGTGAAATCTGTACTGAGTTCTTAAAAGAGAGGATAAATAAAGGGATATGGCCTGAAAATATGGAGAGAAAAAGTAAAATAATCAGGTGTGATTCTAGAATGTGAAAATAAAGAAAGGATAAAACTATGTTTTCTAAAGAAATATGGGCAGTGGCAGATCTGGATGAATAAAGAACCTTTACCAGGACAGTGCTAATGAACATCTTACCTTCTAGCATTGAGTACTGGTTCCGCTGCATGGATGTGGATGGAGATGGAGTGCTCTCCATGTATGAGCTGGAGTACTTCTATGAGGAGCAGTGTGAACGGATGGAAGCTATGGGCATTGAACCTTTGCCATTCCATGATCTGCTGTGCCAGATGCTTGACTTGGTGAAGCCAGCCTGTGATGGTGAGAACAAATGGACAGCAATTTGGAACACGCCCAGGGAGCCTGGGCCGAGACCATACAGCATGTGGGGCCAAGGATTGAACCCTATGAAATACAGTGGGGCACATAATCCTAGATTGCTAGTTAACTTTCTGTAGTTTTCCTTGTAGGCTTGCCAATGCAAGTGTTTCTTCTCAGCTACTTATTTAAAACCAGCAATGGTGTAAAAATGCTGCTGAAGAAACTCAGATTTTCTTTAACACAAAGAGATTAGTGATTGCCAGGAGCTGGGGGGTTGAAAGGAGAAAGGGTGAACAGCTTGATGGATACAGAACTTCCTTTGAGGGTAATAATGTTCACAATTAAATCATAGTAATATCTGTATGACATTACAGGCATATTAAAAGCCACTGAGCTTTAGTGGTAAATTAGCTTAAAATGGTAGATTTTTTTCTTTTGAGACAGGGTCTCACTATGCAATTTGGGCTAGCCTTGTACTCACTCTGTAGCCCGGGATGGTCTCAAACTCACAGAGATCCTCCTAACTCACCCTCCTGAGTGCTGGGGTTGCAGGCATGCACACGTTGGATATCTACATCTGGGGCCAAGACAGCGCGCCCAGGGAGCCTGGGCCAAGACCACACAGCATGTGGGGCCAGGGATCAAACTCTGGTCTTTGTGTTTGCCAGGTAGGTGCTTATGCCTCTGAGCTATATCTCTCACCCCAAAATGGTGAATTTCAACTTGACTTTTACTATGGGCATTTTTATTAATAAATACATACATGTACTTTTAGACTTAAATGAAAGTTATTTCTCTTGCCAAAACAGCTCTAAATAACATTCATCAGGTGCATTTGTTTTTATATAGGCAAAATAACTCTACGAGACCTGAAGAGGTGCCGAATGGCTCACATCTTCTATGACACTTTCTTTAATCTGGAAAAATACTTGGACCATGAACAGAGAGATCCCTTTGCAGTCCAGAAGGTACCAGGATAAGTTTTAACTTTTAGAACTGCAATATCGGGCTGGTAATACATTAAAATGTTATCTGGGAATGTTAGTATTTAAAGAGATAACATTTAAAATATTTCATCATATTCTGAAGAAAAGTAAAATAGAGATGCCATAGGTTTGATCCAGAGAGAGAAAGAGACAGTGAATGAAATAGTAAGAGTAACATCATATCTGTCCTCACAGCTAATCTGCATAAGCCCGAGTATTTTATTAGGTGAACTGTAGAATGTGTCATTGCATACACACTTGAAATTTATTTCTAAGAAGTTTGTCCTTCACACGGCATGCCATGCACTCCTATCATCCCAGCACTTGAGAGGCTGCGGCAGAAGGATCACCATGACTTTAAGGCCTGCCTATGCTATACATTACTTCAAAAAAATTGTCCTTTAAAAAATATATAGTAGGCACAATGCATAATTGTATGCATTTTAAGTATTCTACTGTAGTAAATAGCTTTCCCTAGTAAAAACTAAATGCTCCCCACTTGTTAATCCAAGAGTCTCAGTTTTAAATATATTCTACATCTGAATAGAGGTGAGCACTTTCCCCTTACAAAAACTGGTAGTCCTCAGAAATGTAATTCATGTCCAGACAAAAGTGGTGGCACATAACTGTAATCCTAGCACTCAGGAGGCTGAGGCAGAAGGATTGCCCAGAGTTCGAGGCAGACTAGACTTCATAGCGAGTTCAAGCCTGGCCTCAACTACAAAGAAACATCCTGTCTCATAAAACCAAAAGTAGAACAATATAAATTAATAATCCATGTCCAAACCAAAAACAGTATTACTAATTCAATCTTTTCATTCCCTGGTTTAAAAAGTAAAAATTATGTTGATAGAAAACAACTGTTTCACTTGAGTGACAGTAAAACTTCAAAATCTTTTCTACTTACTGTCTTTTTCTCACACCTGTTGCATAATGGTCTGACCAAAATAACATTAAGAATGTAAAGGTAGCTCTTCACAGGAAATGCTCTACAGCTGACCTTAAGAAATATCAAGGTGCATTATTGCCATGTTAAAGTCAACATTATATTTCTTTTTCTTTTCTTTTTTTTTAAATTTTTATTTTATTGAAGTACAAATATCAATGAGATAGTTTTAAGATAGCTTGACAAGATGGATTTGATAAATTAATACATTGCAAACTGTTCTCATAATGTTTTGGTATCATAGAAGGTGCATATATGATATTATATTTACAGACATTATTATAACATATGTCTCTTATCAGTAAATTAAGAGAGTGTAGCTGTTTGTGTATCATATTTTTTATACCTGAATTACATCAAAGATTCAATAATTAATACTTTCTACCTTGGTATTTTCCTAGTGGTTGTCCATAGTGCTAGAAGCCGACATAATATCCTGTTTACCCACCATTAGTGCAAATCTTGCCTCTCATAACATTATGTAGAAGCACGGCGTTATCTATCCCAACTGTACTGACCATACACACACATCATGGTTCTTAATTTCTATATCCCTTCCTTTGTCTACACCTGTCAAAGATGGGCACTCCATTGTCATTCAACTAATTTAGGTGCCTGAACTCGATGACACAATCCAACACAGTTCAGCATTCCACAATAGTGAGTTATCCGAAGAAATTGTCAACCATAGCCATTTCCAGCTCAACTTATTATTATGGGTGTATACTTCATTTTTATACTTTTCCGCTGGATGGTTAAGACCTAGATAGAGCAAGACCAATATACCAACACATGTACTTTTTGTTTCTTGTGAGGTCAGTGAAGTCCCCTCAGGGTTTATCTTGTAGTCCTGTACCCTATTCTATAGATCCTTTGTCTCATCCATGTGGATGGGTCACGGCCAATGCTTGACCAGTTTGCTCTCTGTGAGAGCCTGAGAGAAAGTTTTCTCTCCATGTGACTCTCCCTAGGCCCACTATAGAAATTTGATCTCTTTCCTCTGTGGCTCCATAATCTCATTGTTCAGAAAATTTGAAGCTCAACTGAGTTTCATGATGTTGCAGTACAGGTTCTCCTATGTCGTGAGTCTTCACTGACCTTGAAAGGCTAGGGCCAAAATGTTGGCTGGCCTGTGGCTCTTCGATTTCTCCAATTTTGATCTGTGAGCTTAAGTTGTTAACCATCCAGAAGAAAACCTGATTAGTGTCCTGCAGCATATGCCATTCACTTTGCCTTATCTCACTCAATTGTTTTTAGTTGTTGTTGTACATTTCCATTTGTATTTCTGTTTTTCGCTTCTTATACTAGGGAGACTATATGATATTTACACATGTGTGTCTGGTTTATTTCACTTACGAGTATATGTTCAAGTGGCATCCACAAGATATTCCATGCTCCTGGATAGGAAGAACCAACATCGTGAAGATGGCCATACTCCC
>PVKA01025793.1:0-32539 GCA_004027165.1 Ctenomys sociabilis
AATTGATATTTAATTTTCTGAATATTGCTTAATCTCAATTTTTAAGATTTATATTATATCTTTGAATTACAATGTATCTAAAAGATATTGTATGATATCTTCTCCTAGTATTAGAAACTTTAAAAAGTATATTTTCATTTTCTGTTGACTTTATATTACTTCTTCCCTGTCCTATACACAATATACACACACAAATATATGAAAAAAAAACCATGTGTAATCCGACATACAATTGGTACTGTTTCATAGAAATCTTCAATGACCTTTTAAATAAGGGTTTATATAAAATATATAGTTCTGCATAACTATCACTTTGAGAGCTCCTTATTGTTCATCCAGGAGCATGCTACTGCAACTTCTCTTGCCTTTTGAATTATGCTCTTTGTTATTTCCTATATAATACATCTGGAGGTATTAAAATGTTTCAAGTTTAGATAACTAGAAAATATTTTAATTTTAGTTTTCAAAGGTATGTTTGCTAAGTATAAAATTCAAAGAGGATAGATCTTCTTTTTTTCAGTCCTTTAAATAGTCTAGTTTCTTACACTCTTGGACCTTTTTTCTTTCTAATATGGAATAAGATGCTATTTAATTTTGTTCTTCCATAGCTAATATTTTCTATGTTTATGCTTTATCATTTTTTTTTCTTTACAATAAGTGTTGGACAATTTCATTTTTGTGTATCTTTGTGTGATTTTATTTAATTTCTTGTGCAAAAGGTTCAATTTTCTTGGAAATGTGGTACTATAAGTTGAACTAAATTCAGAAACTTTAAATCTTTAAAAAAAAAGAATGAGAATATCTTCTATTCAACAATAAAATATTTTATTAACAGAAAGACATGATGGCATTTCTCTCATAGTAATAAGAAAATAGTCATATTTTTAAAAAGCTGAGTGTGAAAAAAATGAAAAGAAAATAAAAGATAATAAAACAAAGAACAAAAGAATTATTTAAAAACAAAAAAACTGTGGCCAGGGAGATGGCTCAGTAGAATAAGCACTTCCCTGGCAAGTGCAAGGGTTTGAGTTCAATTCCCAGCTCTGCCAAAAAAAAAAAAAAAAAAAACAGTGAAGTCCCCAAAAACAAAGAAAAAGAGATAAGTGTCCAAAACCTGATCACATCTATTTGTGTTAATGTTTTTTTTTTGTTTGTTTGTTTGTTTGTTTTTTTCTGCAGTATTGGTCCATAACCATAACGAAGGGAGGATGAGTTATTACCAGGTCTTGTTTTGTTTCCGCACTCACTTCATTGCACATGAAAAAGCTGGGTTATGCCAACCCTTCCTATTGAGTGGGGCCCATGGAACATAAGGTGTTTGTCCTAGAGCTTTAATCGCCCCAGCAGTTCTTAGTGTTTGTGCACCTTCGTATGCCCCAAGTCATGATCAACCTCACCGTACTTTATATCCTGTGGATTTGTGAGGTGCTGTCTTTTCTCCAGAGATCCCTCTGTCCCTATATACTGTGCTTTGGTAACTGTCCAAGCTGAGGCACATCCCTGATCAACTGGCAGATGGAAAACACAGACTACTGAGTTCAGAGTTCGAAAGGAGCAACCAGAAGGAGTAGGGGCCAAGCATTCTGTTGGATTTAAATGCCAGCACTGGGCCAGCAAATAGCTCAGCAGACTAAAATGCCTGCTTAAGCAGAGCGCAGGGGCCAGAGTTCTATACCTGGCATGCTGTGCCAGCTCCACACCCAGGGAGCACTGAGATGGTGACTGAGACTGGGTGTTATGGCGTGCACCTGTAATCCCAGGACTTGGGAGGCTGAAAAACAGGAGAATCACTACAAGTCCAATCTACATAGTGAGACAGCACTGTCAGACTCAGTCCACTCAAGAAACCATATGTGCTCACAAACCATTGAAGGTGGCTCTCCTGTGTCTTCCTGGTCTGCACTCATTGCTGCTAAACTTCGCAGGAGTCTAATAGTACTCTATGCCTCTCTGCACCTGTTTCTTGTGTCTGTTTCCCACCACTCACTATAGTATGGTAACTAGAGAATCTCTGAATTGTACTCATTCTTTCATTTTTGACTTCAGAAGTACTTCAGTCTTAAACATACAATGGTTCTTATTTAATTAATCTGATGAGTGCTCTACTTCACTTTTTGCTCTCCAACTCCAGCTTGTCACACCAAAGGATTCACATTCTGAGTGTAACCCCACATGGCAATTGCAGTTTAAAGTAACTGTGAGCTTTTCTGGCTGGCTGATGTTTCTCCCTAGAGTTGTCAACACTCTCAGGGCTTCTTTGTGTTGATTGAGACAAGCCACCCTATGTAGGAGCTGCAGTTAGTGTTCCAGATTGCTTGGTTCTGTTTTCTGTGCTGTTTCCAGTCTCTGTGATTGCTAGTTTTCCTGCCAGCTGTTTCATAGTCCTCAGAGCTTATTTTCTCTTTTCCTCTTTGCTAAATTATCCTATAGGTGACTCCATTTCAGGTTTTGGAGAGACTTGGATATCCTGTTCACTTGGACTCCATCAGTCTCCTCTCCAGAAACTCAAATGCTTATATGAAAGTCTAATCATTAATTATAACCACTCTAATAATAAGCAAAACACTGTGTGGACCCATACCGCACAAGTCAAGGGAACAATCCTATTGCCTGGTTTGGGACATTAGGACACTGTATCAAAAAGTCTATATGAAAACTATTATAACCACTCTAATAATAAGCAAAACACTGTGTGGACCCATACCGCACAAGTCAAGGGAACAATCCTATTGCCTGGTTTGGGACATTAGGACACTGTATCAAAAAGTCTATATGAAAACTGTGCCCTTATGCCATAAAACAGACCAGGAATTTCAGTTACATATATTTTCTGTCTGTAATTTATTACATCTTGATGTATTTCAGTGAAGGGAAGAAGGAAAGTCAGCTTGCTTATCCACCACATAACAAAAGGATGTGGGTTTTGAATTTGCTCAGCATTCATCTCATATTCCATGTTTTTCCCCAACACTTAGCAGTTAGCTTGCTAGTAAGCCTTCTCATTCCTAATATCATATCCATATATGCTACCTTTGGTTAATAGTCTCCCAATAGAAATATGAATAAAAATATGACATTTTAATGAAATAAAAATTATTATTGTTAGATACCTTATGATGAAAACAGAGTATATTTCTGATGAAACCTTATCTATACTAAGAACTCAATACAAATAAGTAATCTAAATGGGACAAAATGCATATAAGTAAAACATTCAGAATTTACATAAATTTCCCCTGGTGTACAGCATTGTGCTAACTTATATCCTCTGAAGCCAGCATGCCTTCTGATATATTATGATCCTAAAGTGGATGCTTCTTCATCCTTGACAAGATTTACTTAGTTTTCCTCTCTCTTTACAATAAATCAAACTAGAGATAAAATATATAATCACTTAAAGCACAATATTGTATCCACATATACAGACAAAGAAAATAAGGAACTGTGGTGATATTTAAGGCTTGAATATATTCATAGCCCAAGATGTTCTAATGCTAAATACTCTCTTGGTAGCTATATGTTTCCAAAAGATATAAAGAAATATAGAATTGGGCAAGATAACTGACCTGACGTATGTATCTAATCTTATATTTCTGAGACTGAGTTGATACACCGCTGGATACCAAAATATGAACTAGAAAATGAAAGACTATACAACATAAAGATGGATATAAAAACCTTCTCAAAATAAAAGTATTATTCTCATAATGATATAAAATGAACATAAGCATGAAATTTAATGAACAGGAAAGGAGACAAGGCAGAAGGGTAAGATGAGGTACCTTGGACACTCAGATTTCAGTCTTTTATGATTTGTCCTTTTATTTAAGGGTACTTAGAGTACCTAAGAGTACTTCAGTATTTTAGGATAAGACCAAACAAGTTCTTATCTCAGTAAAGAGAGTAGCTCTAGAAATTTTAGTGTCACAATTTCAAATTTTTATGGAGTTGATGAACACTGAAAAAAATCAGAATGAATTTAAAAGAAATAGCTAAAAGAGACCAAATCAGTCTTCACTATAAATCTCCCTTGATAAGTATTAATCTTTTACACTTTCATATGAGTTAGAAAGAGTAAATAGGAGAACTGAAAATTTGATTATAGTTGACAATAAAACTGGCAAAGATAAGTTTTACTTGCTGGAAGATATAATAGAGACAATAAAACTTCTGTTGGGATATTTGTTCTGCCTTGCATTCTCTACATTATTAAAGGCAGTTTAAACTTTAACCTCTTTTTGCTTGTATTTATTTATTAAAGACAGGGATAATATTACTATCTCAGAGTTGTTGTTAGGGTAAAATTAAGAGCATGTGTACAAATGCCTCTCAGTGTCCGAAACAAGTCCACCTGTTTAATACTGGCCAAATGGAATTCCTGAGTGCTTCCTGGAGCCAGAGCCGGATGTTTGGTGCCAGATATGTCAATCTGAATAAGGGACATCCCTGCCTCTGAAAAATTCACAGTATGGTAGCCCTGACATTTGGCTGGGTTCTAATCAACCAGAGGGAGAAAAGGTTTTCTAGTGTTCTGCATAAGGAAGTAACAGATGGAAATGCAATTCCTGAGTCTGCTTTCTTGTTCTTACACTAGATGAAAAATGGAATATATTTGTGAATAAATAAACATGCAAGGCACTTAATGTTTTTTGGCCATGTTTTGCACATTGGCATAATGGCTACTATAGAATTATAAAAACAAAATTAGATATTCATATGATTGGAAGTATTCTTTTTCATTAAACATACAAAACCAAGTCCAAGTTTTTTTGTTGCTGTTCTTGTATCCATTATAGTAACTGTAGCAATTTTTCCAAAAATACTGCTGTACTATCTTATAATATTAGCACTTGACAGGCAAGCAAAGATAGACGGGTCATGGTTTCACACGAACATGGTCAAGATTTAAATCTGAAGTGTCCACAGAGACTCGGGTATGAGGGTTTGACGCCATGCAACATTGTTCTGTCGAGGGACCTGGAAGTACCTGGATCATGAGGGTGCTATTATGGTTTGTGTCTGGATGTGGCCCAAGAGCCTCAAGCTGTCATGCAGGAGGGTTTTCAGAGGCAACTGAATCTAAAGTGTGTGACTAATTCAAAGTGCAGTGCTATATTAAGAGTTGGGAATTGCTGGATCAGTATCCTGACTGGATAAGCACTATCCTAATCCCTGTAGGCTGGATACAGAGGGGCAGAACAATGCTGTTAAACAAGCTTGCTTTTTCTTTCTTCCACCACTGTGGACTGTTGCTCCTCTGCCATGTGCCATCCTGCTTTGGAGCCAACAGATTTTGGACTAAAATCTCTACAAACTGTGAGCAAAATAAACCATTTCTCCTTTAACTTTGGGCATCTGGTAGTTTGCTTTACAATGAGAAAAGTAATTAAGACAGGTACTAACTTCATCCAAGGTTTAATGAGTTCATCGCTGAATGGGATCCTGCAGACGTGGCTCCTGGGTAGGAAGAAGGCCACAGGGTTGGGCAAGGAGGTCCCTGTGCAGAGGAAGGAGGTCACTGGGGAAGAGGAAGGAGGTAAGTAGGTGGGCACTGGCAGGGTGTATCTTACCTCTGGCATTTTTCTCTCCCTTCTCTCCCTGGCTTTTCTCTTTGTTTTTCAGCCACCAGGAAATAAGTAGCATTGCTCCACCATGTCTTCCTACCATGATGTTCCTGCCCTGCCAAGTGTCTAAGAGCAATGTAATCTTTTGACAACTGCCAGGATCTCTAATTCTGAGCCAAAATAAACCTGCTTTTATTTACATTGTTTTTCTGTGAAATATTTGGTCAAAGCAACAAAAATCTGACTAACAAAGAAATCAAATACTTATTGGACCTTAATGCTGGGTCCCCATTTATGTTTAGTAGCTTGAGTATTAATAAAAAAATCTTTTTTCATAAAAAATTTATATTCTACTATTGAAGGTACACCCTTGAGATAGACTTTTAAAACTTCATTATATGAGCAAGTGCCAGACTAAGTGATATATAAAGAAAAGGTCATGCAATGGTGTCACCCATCTTCAGTTAAATAATATCATATTCTACTTAGCAGCAGCACAAATAGTGATCAGTTGCAAGCATGTAAAATGATTTACAAATGCAATGAATACAGTACATGGCAGGATAAAGATAAGTTCCTCCAAAAATTTTTGGAGAAAAGTAGGATTGCCTGCAGTGGCTCAACCATAAAATCAATCCATAATAGATCAAAAACCATATTTCTGTGAAACTCCAGCCCAAAGCCAAATTTCCTGAAAGTAATGCACTTTAAAGGAGATTGGCAGGGATTTCAGCTCAATATAAAAAATAGAAAAAAGAAGTTGTTTCAAAGTATCAAAATAAGCAGTGCTTATCTAAGCACCAATCAGAAGCAAGTATTGGTCCAGGGACTTTGACTATTGGATCTCTAAAATCAAGCTGGCCCTTGTGGAAAGGTATATACACCCATCTCCTTGTCCCAAATTCATGAAACAGTTGTGTTATTATGACAGTTAACTGTGGTGTCAATGTGAGGTGCCCAGTTGAGTGGCTTAGCACAGTTCTCAGTGCAGATGGTGGACCTCCTAAAGGGAGAAAACCCTCCCTGTGCCCGGGTAGCACTGACCAGTAGGAATGAGAAAGGAAAGAAGGAGGAAGTCTCACTTCTCTTTCTTTGAGGAACCCTTCACCATTGCCTTGGACATTCTGTCTCCTGGCTTCCAGCACAGACTCTTCAGCCTTGTGCTCCAGGCCTTGACTTTGGACTGATTCTTTTAGGTCTCCAGCACAAATATACAACCCTTTAGGACTCTTGCACACTTGACTCTGCAGGTGAACACTGTAAGCCTACCTTGTAAATCAATCTATCTATGTTACAACAAATATACACACACACATACACAAACACAAGTGTGTGTGTTTGTGTGTGTGTGTGTGTATTTTTTTTTAATTTATTTATTTGGTACAGGGTCTCACTAAACATGTCAGAATCATAGTGATCCTCCTGTCTCAGCCTTCCCAGTGCCGGGATTACAGGCATGCACCACCACACCTGATCTTGATCCAACACAGCACACCCGGAACCTGGGACCTGGCAGAGCACATGGTACTGGGGATCGAGCCTGGATCCTTGTGCTTGCTAGGCAAGTACATAGACCATCAAGCTATGTCTCCAGCATAGCTGGAAAATCCCTTTCTCTTTTTATTTATTTATTGATTGACTGATTGATTGATTTTTTAAATCCCTTTCTCTACTCAGCACTGACATATAATTCTGCAACACCTCTGTCCTAGTAAATCCCTTTGTCTAGTCAGCACTGACTGATGTAATTGTGTAGCACTTCTCTCCTATTTCCTGATTCAGAGACACAATGTTGGATTGTCAAAGAACTTTGATAGCTTCCAAACAGAGAGAGAAAAGGATAAGAAAAGACAATGAGAGCATCTTGCCCCTTTCTCCTTCCATTTTTCCCATAAATGTAATTATAATACAAGTTTTATTTTTTGTAATACAAGCAAAAACTGTGCACCTGGCACTGAGTGTTTTTCCTGAAATAACTCTCTGAGCCTTGTCCATGGCCCTGTGGCATGTGGGTGCCCATCATTTCCATCCTACAGACAAAGAGACGTGGCAGAGGAGGCAGTGTGACTGTGTGATATCTGCCAGCCAGTAAGCCATAGAGATAGCATGTGGACCCAGGCAAACTGACTCTAATGTTTTTTACCTTGCTGAAGAAGACACTGCTGCTTTTCACAACATACCACTGTTATTATTTATATGCAATACTTTTGTCAGTTTTATAAATTTATTTATTTGTATTTTTAACTTGAAGAGTGAAAAATAAAAGCAAAAACAAATAGAAAAAATTGACATAAACAGGGCAACATACAACAATACACATGTTACACATTTTCAAAACAGAGACAGTTAATTTTATATGTATATATTTTTTAATAAAACAATCCAAAACAGATCAGCAGTCCAAAATAGAAGTGGATTATCCACAGAAGTTGCCGACTTGAGCCATTCACAGCTCAGTATATTAATATGACTTTACTTTATATACCTCCATTTCTGTAATTTTCTGCTGGATGGTTAACACCAAGATAAAGCAAGATCTATATAACAAGAAATGTAACTTTTGTATCGGATAAGGTCAGTCAAGAACCCTCAGGGTTTATCCTGTAACCCTGTACTGCACTTTGTAGAGCCCTTGTCAGTGTCAGCCTTGTGGATGAGTCACAGCCATTGCTTGACCAATTTGCTCTCTGTGGAAGCCTGAGAGAAAGTTTTCTCTCCATGTGACTCTCCTTAGGCACACTATAGATCATTGATCACATTCCTCTGTGGCCCCATAATCTCCTTGATCAGAAAATTTGGGGCACAACTGAGTTACATGATGTTACATTACAAATTCTCCTATGTCCCGAGTCTTCACTGACCTTGAAAACCTAAGGCCAAAATGTTGGCTGACCTTGCAGACTTTCTTTTTCTCCAATTTTTGATGTGCAAACTTAGGTCATTAACTCTCCAGAAGAGAAGCTTATTATTACCCTGCAACATATGCAGTTCAGTTTACCCACACTATTAGTCTAAATATCAGACACCATAGGCATAACATGGAACGTGCATTTTCCATCAAGTATTGAGATAATAAATTCTAAGTCCATACAGAATGTGAAGAAGAAACCTTTTTAAAAAAATCGGAATTCATACATATATAGTTACACAGATATTTAGAAATCTATCCATATACAGCACTGTAGCAGGACTGTCTTGTGACATTATTTTGCCTCATTTCTCATTTATTACCCTTTAAAAATTTTATTTGAAAGACAGTATAGTAATAGTTGGTATGTCATGACAACAAGTACATATTTAGAAGACCAGAATGACAAGAATTTGAAGCATGACCCTTCCATTACACTTTGTTAAATTCAGTGCAGTTGCTTGGTTCACAGGTATCAGCATACATAGTTAGTCAGGGTGAGAATCCTACCATTTAACTGCTAGTTTCAAAAATCTCCTGATGTTTCTTAGGATCATTTTCTTACCCATCTAGTGTGTATAAGTGAATGGTCTTGCCTCTGTCATGTTTCTCAGCTTTTCTCCTTCCCCTCTCCTCATTCTCCAATCCTCAAGTTCTCACTTTCCTTTTAACTGTGTTACACATTTCTATTTGAAATTTTTGTTTTGAGTTATACGAGGGAGAGTATATGATATCTGGGTCTGGTTTATTTTGCTTATAAGCATATCTTCAAGTGGCATCCACTTAAATATGAAGGCTTCAAGTTTATCATTCTTTACTCCATTGTATAAAAATACCACATCTTTTTCAACCATTCCTCATGTGATGGGAATCTTGGTTGTTTCTAAGATTTGGTTATCACAAATTGTGCTGCTATAATCATAGGTACACATATATCCCTATGATATGACGTTTTCAGTTCCTCCGGGAAAACTGGCTTGAATGGGATTTCCAGTCCTAGTTTTTTAAGGAGTCCCCACACTTTTGTCAGTTTTGTGGGCATTGATTAGTATCTCAAAATTCTCTGCTGGTTCTACACTTTCTAACGACAAAATTTCTGGGCATTCAATATTAAGTTTTTCTTTTAAAAAAAGAAAAATAATCTCATCTTTTGCTGGCCAGGTACTATCCAATCTCAATATGATTCTTTTTCTTACCAGTTTCTTGCATATACCATACATTCAATGTGTTTATAAAGGCTGCAGATAGGACATAACAATTACATTTCTGAAATAAGACAATATTAGTTTTAAATAAACATAAATTTTGGTAACGAAAACATAATGAGTTGTATAAATAACAAACTGTTCCTGATATAAGCATATGGTAGAGATAATAATGTATCACAAATCATTATTGCAACTGTTGTAGCATGAAAATTAATGGCAAATAAAAAAATTAGCAATATCACCCATAAATACACCATTTGAAGAAGCTAAATGATGCACAGTGATTATCATTCAGTTTTTGTAGCACTGAAGTAGATCGCAATCTTCTATTAAATTACAAATTAGTTTGTTTCTATTATTTTCCCACACAAGAATACTGCATTTTAGAAAAGGTAGCAAATATAACTCATTTTCTTAAAACTTAACCTAAAGAACATATCGTTTGCATACATGGTGACAAACTGAGGGTAGGGGGAGATAAACCTTTAACACAGTATTTCTTCAAAACACTATTTCATTTATAAATGTCACCTCCTCCTATCTAGTCTTTAAATAAAACAAAAAGGGGCTTGGCAGCCCTGAAGCCTAGCTTCTTATCTGTTTTCAGGGAAGGCCACAGGCTGGTAGCAAAGCTACACCCTGAGGCAAGTGATGGTTTTCTCCAGCTTGCCGAGCCCCTTGCAGTACAGGAACACAACCTGAAGAGGGACTCTTGGGGCCAAGAACAGATGGGCTGACTGAGAGGTGGCACTGATGCCAGGAGCTGAAAATGTCAAAATAAAACAAAGTAAAATGCATAGGTTGAGAAAATGGGGAAATATATGTAAGAGAACAAGATCACAGGGTGTGTTTTCAATTGCTTTAAGAAGAATTTAGCTAACATGGAGGGATTATATGGTTAAAGATGAATGTTTATTTTTGATAATTCCAAATGATTCTCATGTCATTAAGTTAGAAATCTTACCTTAAGAAGAACCACAGAGCACTGCACCATTGAAGACTACATCTTTTAACCATGGCCTCTAAGGAAGGTTATTGCTTAGATGGTTGGTGGGGCTCAGAAGAATTTGTAGTTGGGCAAAGAAATGATATTTGAGAAACAGATCATTTGTGGAGAGCCTTGGATGCCAGGCTCATGAATGTGGAAGTCATCTGCACACACAAGAGAAATTACTGGAGTATGTGGAATATAAAAGTATAGTATATGAACTATGAGGGCTATAGAAGAGACAGGAAAATGGAAACTCGGCATAGCTCACCTGAAAAGTCTACTCACCATTGGGGGCTTTTCTCTTTCTTTTTTGGTACAAGTCTCCTAGACACTGGAAATGTTAGGCTGTACAAAGGATTTAACCACCATTCCTAGCCAAGGCCAATTCAAACTCCTTGCTTCCTGGCTTAATAAATGTATAAAATCTCAGCCTTCAGTGGAGAAATGTATAAAGAGGAAAAGGTGTGTAAATGAGCATTTGACTCTTCATGAGTAACTGTAGTTTTCTAAAAACTAAATGAGAAGGAAAGTGAACATTCCTGAGGCCTAAGGGCACATGCTGCTTAACTGAGCACCTTTCCGAAGATTCAAAAGAAAAAATAAACTTCTAAAGTGATTTATTACAGAGTCAGGAAACAACTCAAAAATGATTTGATAATTATAATGGAATATCACAATGTGATCTTGTTTTTTCTTTCACAAATTAGTAATAAATGACCCAGAGGTAACAGCTGTTCTCTTTTATGTAATGGAGGTGGAGAAAAAGATCCAAAGATAAATTAATCTGGCAGACATAAGATTAAACTATATTAATGTTGGACAAGAACAAGAAAAACATTAAAAATTGAGAGCTTCACCAGGATGCAACCCAACAGCCAAAAAAAGAAAAGTGACAGAAACTTTCCAGAACATGTTGAGAGGTGGAGGAGCAGTGGCTGCTCGACCTGCCCTTGGCCACATCCTCCTTCTTGCCTTTGTGGCCCAACCCACTTACCACCTTAGAAAATGGTGAAAGAAGTGACATATTACAATGCTTTGGTGGTCAAACCCAATGCCATCCAAGAAGAACTAAAAAAGGGTTATAGGAAACTGGCTTTGAAGTACCACTTGATAAGAATCCAAATGAATGTGAAAAGTTTAAACAGATTTCAGAAGCTTATGAAGTTCTCTCTCATGCCAAGAAAAGGAAATTATGTGACAAAGGAGGAGAACAGGCAATTAAGGAGGGTGGAGAGTTTTGGATCCCCCATGGATATCTTTGAGGAGGAAGGAAGAATGCAGAGAGGAAGGAGAGGTAAAAATGTGGTGCATCAGCTTTCAGTTACCTTACAAGATTTACAACATGGTACCACAAGAAACTGGCTCTGCAAAGAATGTGATTTGTGACAAATGTGAAAGCCAAGGTGGTAAGAAAGGAGTTGTGGAGTGCTATCCCAACTGCCAAGGTACTGGAATGCAAAGAAGATTTAATCAGATAGGACCTGGAATGGTTCAGCAAATTCAGTCTATGTGCATGGAATACCAGGGCAATGGAGAACACAAAAGCCCTAAAGACAAATTTAAGAGCTGCAACAGAAAGTAGTTAGAGAAAAGATAATCCTAGAACCTCATATTGACAAAGGAATGAAAGATGGCCAGAAGGTAACATTCCATGGTGAAGGAGACCAAAAACCAGGGCTGGAGCCAGGAGATATAATCATTGTGTTAGATCAGAAGGACCATGCTGTTTTTACTCTACAAGGAGATCTTTTCATGTGTATGGATATACAGCTAGCTGAATCATTAGGTGGCTTCCCAAAGCCAATATCCACTCTTGGCAACTGAATGACAGTCATCACCTCTCATCCAGATCAAATTGTCAAGCACAGAGACATCAAGCATGTGCTAAATGAAGGCATGCCGATTTACCATAAACAGGATAAAAAGAGTCACATAATCATTGAATTTCAGGTAAACTTTCCTGAAAATAGCTTTCTTTCTCCCAATAAACTCCCCTTGCTGGAAAACCTCTTACCAAAGAGGAAGGAAATAAAAGAGAGCAATGAAATGGATCCGGTACAGAGGGCCAGACAAATAACTCAGTGAATTAAATCACCTGCTTAGGCAGACACAGGGGTTGGGGGTTCAATCCCTGGGCCTGTTGTCTTGGGCCTGTTGTGCTGGCCCCACTCCTAGTGCACGCTGAGATGGTGATTGAGACTGGGCATGGTGGTGCAAGCCTGTAATCCCAGCACTTGTGAGACTGTTAACAGGAGGGTCACTGAGTCTGATCTGTGAAATGAGAATCTGTACACCCTGTCCTAAATTTAAAGACAGACAGACAGACAGACAGAAAGGGATCAGGAAGAACTAACTGGTGGACTTTGATCCAGATCAGGAAAGATGATGCCAGTATAATGGAGAAGTCTTTGTGTTCAAAGTCAGACTTCTTGATGAGGCCAGTAAATAATGCTCACTGGTGGTATATAGTGTGCAGTAAGTGAATGCATGAAGATCTATACTTATTATATACTCACTACTCGCTATAGTTTTTGTTCCAATATTCCATTATCGTAGTGTTTTAAAGTCAAATGAAGAATAAGCACAAAGTTAAAAGCTCCAACTTTGCTCTGTATGTATGATAACTTCAGTGTGTAAGATGAAGTTTCATGATTATAAAAAGTACCTAACCCTGGTGTCTGTTAGGCCATGCCTTAAATTGCTTTCAGTTGTCTACATGGACAAGCTTAGACTGAAATGCAACATATATGTATTGACTTTAATATATGATTCTTCATTGGTAAACTATGGATTAAAACTGTACTTAACTGGCAATCATAAAAAGGAAACTATGGAATTGTTGGTCTGTCTATAGTTATGTGTATTATGTGAGACTCTCTGTGATGCCTCTGCATTCTACTGCCTCAACTATTACTTGAAGGTGGCATTAAATATAATTTAGTCTGTGATGTCAGTGACAGAAATGATACCTTTCTAAAGAAGGGGTTTAACATAATGCTGCTTCTTAAGGAGCTGCATTTCTAGGATTTCAGTCCTTTCTGCTGTGCCATCCTTTTCAATGTAAAAATATATATAAGACTGTTAACCACTCCTAGTTACATTGTTTTTCCCTTCTCTTTGGACCATGATATGCTCCTCAGTTGTGACTTCAGAGCTGGATAACTATGAAATTAAAGTGAAGAGACTACATGTAAAGGTAATTTGCATGTGTAATATAAGAAGGTGCTCCATATGTATGTTACAAGCTTACTTTAACAGATTTGACTTAATGCTCCAAAGTAACTATAATTTAATGGTAACAGTATAGCAAATTATGATGAATAACTTTACTCATGTGTTTAAGCATTCACATTCTTATTCTGGGTATCAGAATTTAAGCAGCTGTTAAAATGTATGAATGTCTTCTTAATATACTGATTACAAAGCAAAAAAAAATATTGATAGACAATTAAATGAAATATGAAAAAAAAGAACTTATCCTTGAGAATAAAACCAGACTAGCAGAAACAGAAGCAATACGAAAAGTTATGTTCACCCCGATCTTTCCCAAGCAGAAACAGAGATTCCTAAGACCACATGGGTTAACTGAACTCCAAGGAAAATGAATGGGAAGTGGTCAGTCAAGAGTCACTGTGCATTGTGAAGTTCTTTTGCATTCTTTCTGAAGAAATACTAAAATATACATACATGATCTAAACTCAAAAGAATCAGACTACTCTTCCATATCACTACACAAAAAATTCACTCATTTCCACAGAAAAGAGACATTGAAAATCATAAGTTAGTTATGGCTACTGTGTAACTCTTAGGGTGATGGAAATAAAGAACTGACAGGCTAGTTTGAAATTAACCTGTGTTAAAGATAACTTCCTTTAGATTTTGCTACAATACATATTACAGAAAAAGTACTCCTCAATATATTGACTTCTGAAAAAAGTGAACTTTTGGAGGCACTGCTAAGAAGTGAGGATGAGGAGGTGCGCTGCTGTGGGGGTAGGGGTGGGTCTGCACTGCTTGGCTCCCCAGACCCACACCAGTGGCCACTGCAGTTCTGTGGATCTCCCCTAAGATCGCCCACTTGTACACAATGGAGCAAGTCTGTAAGTGAATGAAGTGGCAATGCAAATTGCATGAATCACTAAAATAAGCTTAAAAGAATTTTAGTTCCCTCAACATCTGTCTTGCCACTTGTAAATAGTATAGCTATCTTGAACTACAAAGACCAAACAAATTTTACACTTGAAAGAAGACTGAAATAAATCACTAAGTTATTTCTTTTACTTTATCGTTTTTCTCTTTCTTGTCTTTTTTTTTTCTTTACTGTGGAGTGCTGGAATTATAGGTTTGAATGATCATATGCAACTTTTGTTTTAAATACAAACCAGCTAGGGAAACATTGTCTAAAAATAGTACAATCAATGATCCTATTATTAGAACATTTAAATTCACCTGGATGATACAGCTTATCCAATTATAATCTATCATATATTATACACAAATAATATAGATTTATAATTATTCAGAAACAAGAAAGCATTAGCATAGAATACCACACAAATATTATGAAATAAAAGTTAAATATCCAATGAACACCTTTTATTATTATAACTAGTGTGATCCCAATTGCTTATGTAACTGATAACTTTAGAATAAATCAGTATTTTGGCATTTATGTATTGCTTTACATCCCATATTTCATAGGGGACCAAAATTTGCTGGCTGTAAATAAAGCCTAAGTGACTAGTCTTCACTGTTACCATAGCTTCCAATGTTTGAATGTGCCCTCTCAAAAATTCAAATGCTGCAACTTAATCCCCCCCATTCAGCTGGAAATTTGGAACAGTGACTTAGGTGATTAGTCAAAGAACATTTGGTGGGCTACCTTGTGCTTTGATATTAGACTTCCAAGATCCTAGGAGTCTAAGAAATGAATTTATGCCCCAACCCCAAGCCTGCCGAGTTTTCCCAACTCTCTCAGCATCCCAGTTCAGTGTATGTGTGGTGAAACACATAAGGGACGAACTTCGGCTTCTCCCCACATGCGCCACGCTACCCGGAGCCCACACGCCCAAGCCTGCCTAGCTTGTGACCGACCTGAGATACTGAGGGCCGACTTGCCGGGAATTTCTTGGGGCCCGTGCCCCGCAAGCCCACTGAGCAAGTGAGAACTTTTCCAACACTCTGGGAACTTGATCCATGCAAGTATGGTGTGGTGAGTGTGTGGGAGAGCCTTTAGCTTCTTCCTGCAGGTTCTGTGCCATTCAGAGCCTCAGGCCCCAATATATCCTAGCCACAGACCTAGCTGAGACACGCCAGACAAGCCTGCCTGGCAAACTCCCTGAAGCACCCGCCCTGAAACCTGACACAGGAGCAAGAAATTGTGTGACTCTCCCGGCACACAATACACCTCTGTAGGGCCTGGTGAGTATAACTGAGAGCTTCTGTGATCTTGAGTGCTCTGAGGACCAGGGAAAGAACAAAGGGAAGCACAGGCTCACAGTTGTACCACAAGAGCTGCAACTAAAAGGAACTGAACATAACAGCTAGATCCAGGCCAGGCATAACTGGATAATCTCAAACTTAATAGATGACCACCCAAATCTCATTACATGCTAAGGTTAAAACTGCACCAAAGCTCAACAGCAAAGGTCGGAAGTCAGTGTTATACAAAAGGACAAGGACAAGAAGAAAAAGGCAATCTCAGGCCTCGAGTTCATGAATAAGTGCAGAGGACACTAGCTCAGCTGAACTGAATGAATTAACAGGGATGGAAGAAAAGGAAAAAACAGCAGGAAGGTATAGAGGATCTGAGACCAGAATTAAGGACTGAAATAAAACAAGAAATTTTTGAATACATAGCATATGAAGTAATGAATCAAATCCAGAAACATATGGGGGAAACACAATACCCACCCGTACAGAGAACATTATTCCAACTGAAATGTATGAATTAACAGGGTCAGAAACAAAGAAATAACAGGAGAAAGGTAAAGAGGAACTCAAAGTAGAAATAATTTCTGAAATAAAAAAAGAATTCTTTGAAACAATATCATCTGAAGTAGAGAATCAATTACAGAAATGTTACAGAGGAAACCCAAACTGGAAGAAACTCTGCAGTAAAAGAATTAATAGCTACCTCTAAAGAAGACATTGATTAAAAAAAAAATAAAGGAGATCAGAAATATGACTGATACCTGAAATGAGCAATACAGAAAAGAAATAGAACGCATGAAGCAGAGTCAAAGAGATATAGAAGATTTAAAAATCTCAATCACGAGTCGACAAAACCATTCGAGTGAAAGCAAAGACAGAGTTTCAGATCTTGAGGATGCTGGTGCAGCTAGTGAAAAGGTGAGAAATGATCTATTAAAAACAATGAGAATTCAGGAAAAAAATAATCTGTCACCTGCAAGATAACACCAGGATGAACAATGTAAGATTAATTTGCATCAATGAGAATGAAGGAGTCAATACAAATGATACAAAAAGAATATGGGCAGAAGTAATTGCAGAAAACTTCTCAAATATGAGGAAACAATCCAATATTCAGGTCACCAAAGCATACAAAACGTCAAATAACTTCAACCCAAGTAAAAACACACCGACATATATAATAGTCAAAATCTTAGAAATACAACACAAAAATAATATACTGAAAGCTGCTCGAGAGAAGAAGCAGATCACATTCAAAGGAAACGCATCAGAATAACAGCTGACTTCTCTTCACATACCATGAAGGCAAGGAAAGCATGGAGAGGAGTTCTTCACGTCCTGTGTGAAAACAAATTCTAGCCCAGACTATTATACCCTGGAAAACTCTCTTTGAAATTTGATGGAGAAGTGAAATACTTCCATGACGAAGAACAACTAAAGAATTTCATGATGACAAAGCCATCCTTACACAGACTACTGAAAGATGTTCTAGAGAGGGACCATAATAACCAGAACTCCATGAATGAGAAGGGAAGGAACCTACTAAACAGGGAAAACAATTAAACATAGGATAAAAAGGAGTAAACAACAGCAGGTAAATATCATGACGATCATAAGTCAACATATTTCAATTATAACCATTAATTTAAATGGACTCAATTCACCAATTAAGAGAAATAGACTGGCAGAGTGGATTAGGAAAAAAAAGCCAAAAATATGCTGTATGCAACACACACACTTAACTCAAAAAGGGACTCATTGGCTCAAAGTCAAATGAAGGAAGACAATACTATATGCCCCAGAACCTCAGACAAAAGTAGGAATCACAATTCTGTTCTAAGACAGTCTGAACTTCAAACCAAGAATGATCAAATGACACAAAGAAGGCCACTATATATGGGTTAGGGGAAAAATTCAAGAGGAAGAGGTAACACTCATAGATATCTATGCACCAAACATAGGAGAACTCAACTATGTAAGACAAATCTTAATGGACATGAAAACTCTAATATCCAAGATGATAATCTTAACATGAGACCTTAATACCCCCCTTATCTCAAAACAGGTAGATCAACTAGACAAAAAAATAGAAAGGAAGTAGCAGAACTGATTCGGAGCTTAGAACAAATGTAGCTGGTGGTCATATACAGAGTGTTCCACCCAACCACAGCTGAATACACATTTTTTTCAGCTGCACATGGGTCATTTTCCAAAATAGACCACATACTAGACCAGAGGTCATGCTTCAGTGTTTGCAAGAAAACAGAAATTATGCCACACATATTATCTGACCACAGTGCAATGAAACTGAAAGTAAATGAAAAAAGAAACAAGAAAAGCCCGCAAAATTTATGGAAATTAAACAACACCTTACTCAGCAATCAATGGGTCACAGAAGAAATTAAGGAAGCAATTCAAAAAATTCAATAAAAATTCAAGCACAACTTACCGGAATTTATGGGATGCAATGAAAGCAGTTCTTAGAGGAAAAATCATAGCTATGAAAACACACATTAGGAAAACAGAATGGGAACATATAAAAACCCTAATGCTGCACCTCCGACATCTAGAAAAAGAACAGTAAATGAAACACAGAGCACACAGATGGGAAGAAATCATAAAGATTACAGCAGAAGTTGAAGATGAAGAAAACAGTTCAAATAATCAGAAAATTGGTTCTTTGAAAGACTAAATAAAATCAATAAGCCCCTAGCTAACCTCATCAAAAGGTGGAAAGAAAAAATTCAAATACAAGCAATAAGGAATGAAGAGGATGAAATCACCAAAGACCCAGTTGAAATTCAGAAGATTATCAATAGTTACTTCGAGAATCTTTACACTCACAGAATAGATGACACAGAAGAAATGGACAGATTTCTCGAAAGGTACAAATTACCAAAACTGAACCAAGAACATAAAACAACTCTCAATAAGCAAATAACAATCAACAAAATATGACACATAATAAAAAGCCTGCCAACAAAGAAAAGTCCAGGTCCTGATGGATTCACAGCTGAATTCTATAAGAAATTTATAGAAAATGAAATTCTTACAGTCCTCAAACTCTTCAATGAATTGAAAAGGAAGCAGTCCTCCCAAAATTATTTCTGGAGGCAAGTATTATACTGGTTTGAAAACCAGGGAAAGACACAACCAAAAAAGAGAACTACAGGCCATTCTCCCTCATGAACATAGATGCAAAAATACTCAGTAAAATCCTAGCAAACAGAACACAGCAAATCATCAAGAAGATCATACACCATGACCACATAGGATTCATCTCAGGGATGCAAGGATAGTTCAATATTAAAAAATTTGTAAATGTAGTACACTATATTAATAGACTGAAATCTAAAAACGACATGATCATCTCAATTCATGAAGAAAAAGCATTTCACAAAGTCTAACACTCATTCTTGTTCAAAACCCTATAGAAAATTGGAATAGATGGCCTCTACCTCAACTTCATAAAAGCTATTTATGACAACCTAACAGCTAATGTAATTTTAAATGGGGAAAAACTGAAATCCTTTTTCTTAGATAAGGTATAAGACAAGGATGTCCTCTGTCACCCCTGCTATTCAAGATAGTTTTGGAATCATTAGCAAGAGACATTAGAAAAGAGGGAGAAATAAAAGGAATAAGAATAGGGAAAGAAGTTAAACTATCACTATTTGCAGATGACATGACACTTTACTTGGAAGACCCAAAGAATTCCACTAAGAAGCTACTAGAATTGATATGGAAATTCAGTAGCATAGCAGGATACAAAATCAATACTCAAAAGTCAATAGCATTCCTCTACACAGATAACAAACACACAGGAAGGAAACTAAAGAAACAATACCTTTTAATATAGCACTGAGAAAATGAAATACCTTGGAATACACTTAATCAAGGTGTCACAGATCTTTTCATGGAAAATTACAGTACTCTAAGAAAAGAGATTGTAGAGTATTTCAGAAAATGGAAAGATATTCCCTGCTCCTGGATAGGAAGAACCAACATCGTGAAGAAGGCCATCCTCCCAAAATTGTTGTACAGATTTAATCCAATCCTTAACAAACTGCTAACAACATACCTCCCAGACCTAGAGAAATTGTTCCTATGATTTATTTGGAACCAGAAAAGACCCATACAGCAAAGGAAGTCCTGGCCAACAAAGACAAGGCAGGAAGCATCATAATTCCTGACTTAAAATTATACTACAAAGCCACTGTGATACAATCAACATGGTATTGGCAACAAAATAGACCTGAGGATCATTGGAATAGATTAGAAGATGGAAAGGCCTCTATGAGCACACTCAGCCATGTGATCTTTGACAAAGTGGTCAAACATGCTTACTGGAAGAAAGATAGCCTCTTTAACAAATAGTGCTGGAAAAACTGGCTTTCTGCATGGTGAAAACTAAAACTTGATCCAGCTCTATCACCATGCACTAAGCTAACCAAAATGGATGAAAGATCTAAACATTAAAACAGAAACACTCAATCTCTTGGAAGAGAAAGGAGGAGGCACTCTTGAAGACATAGTGGTAGGCAAAGAATTCATAAACAAACATGTATTCTCATGAGAAACACTTGAAAAAATAAACAACTGGGATCAACTCTTCTTGAGGAGTTGTGCACATCAAATAAATTGTGAACAAAGTGAAAAGACAACCCATAAATTTTGAAAAAATTCTAACTAATAAGCAGTCACACCAAGGTCTGTTCTCTAGAATATATAAAGAACTAAGATATATTAGGGCCCTCAGATTTAAAGACCCATTGCTGAAATGAGCATTTGAGATGAATACATACTTCTCAGAGGACAAAATTAAAGAAGCGAATAAACATATGAAAAAATGCTCCACATTGCTAGCCATCTGTGAAATGAAAATTAAAACATAACTGAGATACCATCTCACTTCAGAAAGAATGGCTATCATAAAGAAATTAACCCACAAGAAATATTGGAGAAGATGTGGGGAAAAGGGAACACTTCTCCAGTGCTGCTGGCAATACAGACTGGTGCAACCATTGTGGAGATCAGTGTGGAGACTCCTCAAAAGAGTAGACCTGGAAATCCCATTGAAGCCAGCAATCCCCCTACTAGGAATTTTCTCTGAGGAACTGAAAACATCAAATCATAGTGTTACATGTGTACCTATGTTTATAACATCACAATTTGTGATAGCAAAATCTTGGAAACAACCAAGATGTCCATCACATGAGGAATGGTTGAAAAAGATGTGGTATTTCTATATAATGGAGTATTACTCAGCTATAAAGGATGATAAACTTGAAGCATTTATACTGAAGTGGATGCGACTTGAACATACACTCATAAGTGAAATAAACCCGACACATGTGCAAATATTGTATAGTCTCCCTAGTATAAGAAGTCAAAATAAGAAATACAAATAGAAATGTACAACAACAACTAAAAAGAATTTAGTCAAATAGTTAGGGTAAACTGAATGGCATATTCTGCAGAGTACTAATCAGCTTTTCTGCTGGATGGTTAACAATCTAAGTTCACAGATCAAAAATTGGAGAAATGGAAGAGCTACAAGATCACCCAACATTTTGATCTTAAACTTTCAAGGTCAGTGAAGACTCAGGACATAGGAGAACCTGTACTGTAAAATGGAACTCAGTTGTGCCCCAAATATTCTGATCAAGGAGATTATGCAGCCATAGAGGAAAGCAATTGGTGACCTATAGTGTTCCTGGAGAAAGTCACCTGGAGAGAAAATTTTCTCTCAAGCTCTCACAGAGAGCAAACTGGTCAAGCATTGGCTGAGACTCATCCACATGCATGACACAAAGGATCTACAGAATAAGGTACAGGACTATAAGATAACTCACTATTGTTGTGGAATGCTGGACTGTGTTTGATTGTATCATCGAGTTCAGGCACCTAAATTAGTTGAATGACAGTGGAGCACCATCTTTGACAGGTGTAGACAAAGGAAGGGGTATAGAAAGGAAGAATCATGATGGGTGTGTATGGACGGTACAGTTGGGATAAATATGCTGTGCTTCTAGATAATTTTATGTACTAATGGTGGCTGGACAGGATATTATGTCAGCTTCTAATACTATGGACAACCACTACGAAAATAACAAGGTAGAAAGTATTAATTATTGAATCTTTGATGTAATTCAGGTATAAAAAGAAGATACGTAAACAGCTACACTCTCTTAATTTACTGATATGAGACATCTGCTCTTACAGTGTCTGTAAGTAGAATATCATATGCACCTTGTATGACAACAAACCACTATAAAAACAATTTTTAATATATTAATTATGGAATCTGTCCTGTTAATCTGATTTGGAACTGTCAAATAGCTATTTTTTCTTCACTAAAAAAATGAACATACGTTGTTTATAAGCTACCTAGTCTGTGGAATTTTGTAATAGTACAACTATTGGACAGGCAATGGCTATGGAATTGACAAGAGCTACCAGTTCTTGACCAAAAGGTTCTAGATCCAAATTGTGATTTTTTCATTTCTTTCCAATGTGATCTCAGTGAAATTATTAAATTTTATTGCTTTCCTCTTTCTCATCTGTAAGTGGAAATAAAAATGAGCTACTTCTTATGTCTATATTTAAAATGAGATGAGTTAACCCCCTGGAAGAACCAAGCACACAGTCATAAAGTCAACAGATATTGCTTCCCATCTTCCCCTTCTTCCTCACATCTTACCCTTTCCCCTGTACATTTGTTATAGCATTATTGCACAATCAACATTTTTGTGTATTTGAGGAAATTTTAGCACGTACTAAAGAAAACAAAATAATATGATCACAGTGTAAGGTATCTAATTTTTAGAGTTTTGTTACAAGTGTTTCAATATAGACTTTTCACATCTTTAAGTAGTTAATTCACAAAATCTATAATTTTGATCTTTACTGCAAGTTTAGAAAAATAAAATACATATTTTTCATAAGGTTTCTGAAAGACCACTCAGGAATTGTACTGCATCTAGTATGCAGTTGTTTATATTTCTCTATAAGTACTCCAGCAAGATATAAACTACAGTATTTTTCCTTTAAAATTCACATGTCAAAATTTAATTCCCAATATGTTAGTACCAAGTACCAACAGTGGGATCTTGTGGAATGGTTATGTGGTAAGGGTTGAGTTCATAGAAACAGGATGAGTGCCATGACACAGCACACCTAATGGAACTTTTTAGCTTCTGCTACAGTGGGAGGAGACACAGAAATCTCTGTGAAATATGCCGTCATCTGACACTGAGTCTGCTCTATATATTTTGATCTTAGATGTCTCAGCCTTCAGATTTTTATCAATAAAATTTTGTTGCTTATAAATTACCCAATGCAAAGTATTTTGTAAGAGTAACCTGAATAGACAGATAAGGAATGTTTGCAAAATACATGTATAAATAGATCAAGAACGAAATGGCTTATGAAAATATAGCTAGAAAATGAAGGCAATGCTGTATGAAATAAAAAATAACCAAGATATCATTGTTCATGGTGAGGTAGTAGGATCCACTGGAAGTCTACAGACTGTTTCCAGAATCACTGCTGTAGGGCCAGCCAAATAGCTCAATGGATTAAAGCTCTTGCAAGCAGGAGCAGGTGCTGTGGGTTCTATACCCAAGTCTGCCATGACGCCCCAACCTCAGGGCATGCTGAGACTGCAATTGAAGCTCAGCATGGTAGCTCCTGTAATACCAGCACTTGAGAGACTGTAAACGGGCGGATCACTATGAGTCTCATCTACCAGTAAGACCCTAAACACCCTGTAAACTCTTCCCTAAATCACAGAAAAAATAATCACCACTATATAAACATGCAAAAGATATATAAGCAATAAATAAATGTTGATTTCCGAAGATACAATATTTTCTTTCTAGAAAAAAGGATCCATCTCTTAGATTTATGAGGTAGGAATGACTTTTATGACAGGGTTTTTGTAAGTATGTATTCTTCAATACATCTGTTAGAAACAGATGTAGTGTTTTTTGTCTTATGCAAGAAACAGAATGCCTTCTAAGCACCTCTGGCATAAAGAAACAATCCAAAAGTTGAATACATGAGATAAAGGCTTAACTTCTCCACTCCCTAGGAGCCTCATTGACTAAAAGCTGCAAAGCAGAAAGCTCACTGTTCATAGACACATGACTCTATTAACTTTCTTGTGTGGATGAACATCAATAGCAAGAAAATGTGCCAAATCTCAGACCGTGTTTTTATAACTGTGACCATTAGCTGTTCTGACCTGAAAATTTGTAATTATAAAGCCTGCCAATTTTCAAACAGAAATTATTGATGGCATATAAAAGGCTGACAGCACATAGCAAAATAATTTTATGATTTTCAAATCTATTGATTTACTGATTTATAAGACTGTATTATGAAAGTCTTGGTTACATACATATAATGCATAAAATATTATTAAAAGTAACATTATAAAAAACTTACAATATTCTGAGGATTATGAGAATGCAGGAACAGCCTTAAATGAATACTCAGTAAAGTTGATAAAGACAAGTTTCAAATTCAATAATGCATTCTATTAATCTGCTCAGTTCACCAACAGTCCCTCTCATTTGCAATTTGAAGCACACTGCCAAATATAGTAAGTTTTTATGGGTAAATGTAGAAACAAAACGCGGGGCATGTTTCTGCACTTGAAACTAGGTGAAACCCAAGTAAAGTAGTAAGTTTGAGTCCATACATGCTTTAGCAGAAGCGAATGTACTCTTGAGTATAAAGGCAAATGGTTTACATTTTTAGCAATACATCTACACTTGCCAAGAGGCCATAAAAGACTAAATATGCTATATCTTGGTGCAATGATTAAAATATTGTGTGATACAAAATTTAATAATTATACTTTAAAAGTCTAAGCATATCTTTCACCAATGGCACAGATGAAAAGCAAAAATATTCACTCTTAACTTATTCATACCATTGACATTAGGCAATGGTGTTTGGAAATCTCAGGCTTTCTCAATAGTTCCTGCGATTTCCAAAACCATTCGTAGAAACCTTATTTTCAGGAAAATATCCAGCTATGGAGCTAAAAGTGCTGCCTGAGAGAAATTCCTGAGAAATGGACCATCTTCACCATTCTGTCACTTGACAGATGAGTTTGGGCCAGGCACTATGCGAGCTACTAGTGCTACTTGGGTAAGAAGGCACTGCTCAGTTTTAAGGCTTCACACCTGACAGGATAAGAGGCATTTTAAACCCTAATGCCATCTGATAAGACCAATATAGTTGAAAGTTGCACAGGATGTTGTGCATACAGCAAAGAGCTGCAAATAATCACATCTGAGTATGCAAACCAACTGCTCTACACTCTAAAGTGGTACCTTTAATATGGGACTTGAAAGAATGCCAAATGTCATCTGAAGGAGAGGTACATGTGAAGGCTTGAGATTTGGTCAAGGAGGAGCAGGAGTTGGGCTTGTCTTGGGAAGGCAGCAGTTCCATCTCCGCCCTTGTTGTCTTCAGCCTGTCCTTCAGCCCCTGGGGTGCTGTGCAGCCAACACCACAAAGAAACTGAGCAGGAAGAACCAACACAGCTGGTATGGTAGGCTGGAGAAGGCCAAGAGACAATTGAGGAAAAGGGAGTAGGATGAGGAGGAGATACTCCATAAGCAATGCACATTTTTAAAATAAAGATACAAAAGGATCCATAGGATTCAGATGTGAAAGGCATGCTATGTAGTCAGCAGCTCACAGGCGCTTGGCCTGCTGAACGCCCTCACCACCTCCAGGCCATGCTGTGTGTGAGGAAAATGAGAGCAGTGTGAAAACCCAGGAAAGGAGGCGTTTTACACAGTCAGCTCAGTTGATTTTAGAGATTTTATTACTTTTACTTTTTCTCCATTTGGTTTAGGAAATAAGATATTTATCAAGGAGCAATCTCTAAGTTTTCCTTTGCTCCACAGGACCCTCAGCTCCAAGCCCAACTCACAGCTGCAGGACCTTGGAGGGGCTGAGCAGCTACTCGGAGATGCAGTGCTCATATTAAGTGGCAAGATAGACCATGACATTACACTAACAAAAGAGTTGTTGCAAAGAAGTGTAAAAGGGCTTTGTCAATTTAATTTACAGCTCACACAGGATCAATTTAGTAATATTAGGTCTGTTAAAATTCAGATATAAGTCACATATACATATCAAACATGTATTCCATATGTTACTATTAATAATATTCAATCATACTCTTCCATTAGCCTGGGGGAAAATAATGAAAGAATTACTAAGTGATTCTAGAGAAGATACTGATAAAAAATAAAGAATAGAAACATGATGGAATCCTTGAATGAGCAATATAGGAAAGAACTAGAATGCATGAAGCAAATTCACAGAGACATACATGAAATTAAAAACTCAATCACAAAATGGTAAAACCATTTGAATGAAAGTGAAAATAGACTTTCAACCTTGAAGACACTGCTACAGCTAGTAAAAAGGTAAGGATGCAGGAAAAAATAACTCAAAATCTATAAGACAATGCAAAGATGAACAACATAAGACTTATAGGCATCAATGAGAAAGAAGGCGTCATTACACAAAACTAAAATAAGAATATGGGGGCCAGACAGATAGCTGAGCAGATTAAAGCATCTGTTTAGGAAGATGCAGAGGTTGGGGTATCGATCCCTAGCCTGGCACACGGGACTATCCCCCGGAGAGGACTGAGATGGCAACTGAGACTGGGTGTGGTGCTGCACACCTGAAATCCCAGTGCTTAAGAGGCTGAAAAACAGGAAGGATCACTATGAGTCTGAACTGTGTACTGAGTCACGATAGACTATGTATCAAAATACATAATAAATAAATAAATAGCACATGAGCAGCAGTAATAGCAGAAAACTTCCTATATATGGGGAAACAATCTGACATTCAGGTAACTGAAGCATATACACCTCCAAATAACATCAACCCAATTAAAACCACACCCAGACATATAATAATCAGTTCCTAGGAATTCTGCACAACAACAGTATACTAAAAGCTGCTAGAGGAAAGAAACAGAACACATTTAAAGGAAAACTCACCAAAATAAGAGCAGATTTCTCTTCACAAACAATCAAGTCAAGAAGTTCATGCAGCAAAGTACTATAAGTCTTGCAAGAAAACAAATTCTAACCCAGACTGATATATCCCACAAAACTCTTTCAAGGTTAATAGACAAGTGAAATATTTCCATGACAAAGAACAACTAAAGAAATTCATGACAAAAAAGCCAACTCTACACAGACCCTAAAAGATATTCCAGAGAGGGATAAAAATAACCATAACTACTTAAGTGAAAATGGAAAGAACCCACCAAGTAGGTAAGCAACTAAACACAGGAGAAAAAGAGGTAACCAACAGCAAGAGAACATGTCAAACACAAGACAGTACATCTTACTTATAACCATCAATGTGAATGGAATTAATTCACCAATTAAAACAAATAGACTGGCACAGTGAATTAGGAAGCAAAATTCAACAGTATTCTCTATACAAGAAAAATCCAAAACTTATAAAGAAATTCATAGGCTGAAAGTCAAAGGATGGAAAACAATACTACCTGGCTCAGCACCTCAGAAAAAAAGCAGAGGTAGCAATCTTGTTCAAGAGAGTCTGAACTTTAAGCCAAGAATGATCAAATGAAATTTAAAAAGCCAATACATAAAGTATAGGGGAACAAAACAAGAAAAAGAGGTAACAGTAATAAATATGTATAATTCAAAGACGGGATAACCCAATGTTATGAGACAAATATTAATAGACATCAAATATTAATGGACATAAAAGTGAAATATCCATTACCACAATATTAACAGGAGACCCTAACACCCTCTTATCACAAAAAGATAGGAGAAGCAGACAAAAAATTAGCAAAGAAGTAGCAGAGCCAAACCTTTGAACAAATGGCCTTAGTGGACATATAAAGAATGTTTCACCCAACCACTTCTGAATGCACATTCTTTCCAGCTGCACATGGGACATTTTCTAATACAGACTAGACTAAATACCAGTCAATAGGTCATGCTTAAGTATATGCAAGAAAATGGAAATTATCCCATGCATATTATCAGACCACAATACAATGAAACTAAAAATAAATGACAAAACAAACCACAAAAACCCCATAAATACATGGAAATTGAATAACACCCTTCTCTCCAACCAGTGGGTTACAGATGAATTTAAACAAGAAATTTAACATCTATAATTGAAGGAAAAGTCAAGTGCAACTCATCAGAATTTGTAGGATGCAACAAAAACAGTTCATTCAGTTCAATTTATAGCTATGAACTCACACATTAGGAAAACAGAATGGGAACATGTTTACACCCTAATGCTACACCTCAACTGTCTAGAAAAAGAAGAGCAAACCAAATCCAAAATCCAAATTCAGTATGAAATCATGAAGATTACACCAGAATTAATGCAACTGAGACAAAGAAAACGATACAAAGGATTCATGAAACAAAACGCTGGTTCCTTGAAACATTAAATAAAATTATTAAATCCCCTAGCTAACCTCATCAAAAAGAGGAAAATAAAACTGAAATTAAAGCAATAAAGAATGAACAGGGCAAAATTACCAAAGACCCATTAGAAATTAAGAAGATCATCAATAGATACTTTGAAAATCATTACTCTACCAGAAAGAAAAACACAGAAGAAATGGACAGATTCTAAATAGGTACAAATTACCAGAACTGAATCAAGAAGATATAAGAACTCTGAATAACACATATCAGCCAGTGAAATGGAAAATATAATAAAAAAAAATTTGCTGACAAAGAAAAGCCCAGGTCCTGATGGATTCACAGATGAATTCTATAATAAATTGACAGAAGATATCCCACTATTCTTCACACTCTTCAATGAAATGGAAAAGAAAACAATACTTCCAAAATAATTCCTGGAGGCAAGTTTGTTTGTTTGTTTATTTGATTCTTTCTTTCATTCTTTTTGTATTTGTTTTGTATTTTAGGACAGGGTCTATAGGGTTACACTCAGTATATCAGACTCAGAGTGATACTCCTACTTACAGCCTCCTAACTGGTGGGATTATAGGCACTTGCCACCACACTTGATCTCAATCACTGTCTCAGTGTGCCCAGGAGGAGGGGCCAGTACAGCAGGCCCAGGCATTGAAGTCCCAGCCCCTTCATGTGCCTGAGCAGGTGCTTTAATACGCTGAGTGATTTGGCTGGGCCTCAGTGGCAAGTATTATACTAATACCAACCAGAGAACGATTCAACCAAAAAAGAGAATTACAGACCAATTTCCCTCATGAACATAGACACAAAAATCCTCAATAAATTCCTATCAAATAGAACATAGCAAATCACCTAGAAGATTATACACCATTACCAGTTAGGATGAGTCCCAAGGATATAAAGATGGTTCAAGATACCAAATCTATAAATATAATACACAATATCAATAGAGCCAAATCCAAAAGCCACATGATCATCTCAATTGATGCAGAAAGCTTTTAACAAAGTCTAACACTAATTCATGATCAAAGCCCAACTGAGAATTGGAAGATGGCTTCTACCTCACTCTGATAAACGCCATCTATGACAATCCAACAGCGAATGTAATTCCAAATAGGGAAATATTTTACTCTCAAATCAGTTACAAAACAATGATGTCCTCTATCACCACTCCTATTCACCATAGTTCTGGAATCATTAGCTAGAGCCATTAGACAAGAGAGAGAAATAAAAGGAATAAGAATAGATAAGACCCAAGAAACTCCACAGAGAAGCTTCTAAAATTAATAAGCAAATTCAGTATCATAGCAGGTTATCAAGTGAATACCCAAAAATCAGTAGCACTCCTCTACACAGATAACAAACACACTGAGAAATAAATTAGAGAAATAATACTCATTAAAATAGCACACAAAAAATAAAATACCTAGGTATTATTCTAAGAAAAGAAGTCAAAGATCTGTGCAATGAAAATTACAATATTCTGAAAAAAGAGATCACAAAGGATTTCAGAAAATGGAAGGATATTCCTTGCTCTTGGATAGGAAGAACCAACATTGTGAAGGATGGCCATACTCCCAAAATTGTTACACATATTTAATGTAATCCCTAACAAAATACCACCAACATACCTCATAGACCTAGAGAAATCACTCCTAAAATTTATTTGGAACCAGAAAAGACCTGGAATAGCAAAGAAAACCCTTGACAAGAAGGGCAAGCCAAGAGGCATTACTATCACTGACTTGAAATTATACTACAAAGCTACTATGATAAAATCAGCATGGTATTGGCAAAAAAAAAAATAGATAAAAGGATCAGAGAAACAGAGTAGAAGATGCAGATACAACTACAAAAACACTCAGCCAGACATCATCCTCAATCCCGCCCGCGCCCGCCCAACCCAGAGACCTCCCCAGATAGCACCCCCAACTCCGACATCCTGCTCAATCCCACCCCCGCCCGCCCACCACATAGAACGGCCTAGACAGCGCGGCCAACTCCGCCATCCTCCTCCATCCTGCCCGCGCCTGCCCAGCCCCAGTGACTGGCCCAAGACAGCGCGGCCCACTCCGCCATCCTCCTCGATCCAGCCCACACCCGCCCAGCCCCAGGGAACTCCCAAGACAGCGAGACAAACGCCAGCAACCTACTCCATACTGTCCACGCCACCAAGCCAGAGACCAACCGGCCTGAGACAGCTGCTGACTCCAGCGGCCTCTTGGATCCTGCCCCAAGCTCTCCCAGTGAATGGGAATTTGCACGACTCTCCAGGCTTCCCAGATCAGTGAGAGTGTGGTGAGTCTGAGGGAGAGCCATTGGCTTCTTCCCATGGGCGCTACCCGGATCCTCGCCCCCAACCCCTCCAAGCCAGTGACTGGCCTGAAACATCAGGACCCACTCACCAGAACCTCCCCGGACCCCCTGCCCTAAAGCCCACTGAATGAGTGGGAATTTCGCCACTTCTCTGGGCATCAAAGTTCAGTGACTGTAGAACTCCAGGCCCGCCGTGCCTGAGAGACATTTCCCAGGGATTCCCTGCCCCCCCCACCCTCCCCTATGGCCCAGTGAGAGATCCAGGCACACTGTCCCAGAGAAACATTTCGAACTGATTACCGGTCCCACCCCACAGCCCCAGACCCAGGGCAGGTCGGCCTGGAGTGGGAACTCCGAACCTGCCACGCCAGAGGGATATTTCTCAGCAATACTCGGTCCCACGCCAAGGACAAAAACCCAGCACAGCCTGGCCTGTGAGTGAGGGCTCCAGGCCCGCTGCAGCAGAGGGACCCTTCCCAGCCTTCTCCGGTTACGGCCTGTAGACCCGGACCCAGCACAGGCTGGCCGACTCAGTACAGCCTAATCAGTGAATAAGACCATCCGCTATCCTTTTGTGAGCCCAGAAGCAGCACCACAGCCCAGGCCCACCCACCTGGGGAACAACCTGCCTGACACAGGAGGGCTGACCCTGGAAACCAACAGAGGGGAACCAAAGGAGCTGCAGCAAAAAGGAACTGAACACAACAGCTAGATCCAGGATAGGCATACCTGGAAAATCTCAAACTTAATAGACTGGCACCCGAATCTCATAACAAGCTAAGGTTATAGCTGCACCAAAGCTTTACCCCAAAGGTCAAAGGTCAGTGCTATACAAAATGACAAAGAGAAGGGGAAAAATGCAATCCGAAACCTCAAGTCCATCAGGAAGGGCAGACGACACTAGCTCAGCTGCAATGAATGAACTAAAAGATACAGCAAGAAAGGAACAACAGCAGAAAGCTATAGAGGAAATAAAACGAGAATTCCCCAAATTGAAAAAGAAATATCTGAATACATAGTATCTGAAATAAAGAATGAATTCCAGAAACATTGGGTGGAAAAACTATGCTCACTCAGAACAAGTGCAGAGAGCACTATTGCAGCTGATATATATGAATTAACAGCATCTGAAGCAAAGAAACAATAGCAGAAAGATCATGAGGAACTCAAAGCAGAAATAAGTTCTGAAATCAAAAAAGGTCTTTTTGAAGTCATAGGATCTGAAATACAGAAACAAGTCCAGAAATATACAGAGGAAATCCAACTTGGAAGAAACGCAGCAGAAAAAGAATTAATAACTACCTCTAAAGAAGACATGGATAAAAACGTTGAGATCAAAAATATGATGGATTCCTTGAATGAGCAATACAGAAAAGAAATAGAACACATGAAACACAGTCAAAGAGATATAGAAGAACTAAAAATAGCTATCACGAGTCTACAAAACCGTCTGAGTGAAAGCGAAGACAGAGTTTCAGATCTTGAAGATGCCGGAGCAGCTAGTGAAAAAGTGAGAAAGGATCTCGTAAAAACAACAAGAATGCAGGAAAAAATAATCCATCACCTGCAGGATGACGCCAGAATGAACAATGTGAGAATAATTGGTATCAACGAGAATGAAGGAGTCA
>PVKA01025794.1:0-32537 GCA_004027165.1 Ctenomys sociabilis
CAGAAATGGGCATCTGAGATGAATACACACTTCTCAGAGGACGAAATTAAAGAAGCAAATAAATATATGAAAAAATGCTCCACATCGCTAGCCATTCGTGAAATGCAAATAAAAACAACACTGAGATACCATCTCACTCCAGAAAGAATGGCTATCATAAGGAAATCAACCAACAACAAATGTTGGAGAGGTTGTGGGGGAAAGGGAACACTTCTTCAATGCTGGTGGGAATGTAGACTGGCACAACCATTGTGGAGGTCAGTGTGGAGACTCCTCAAAAGAGTAGGACTAGAAGTCCCATTCAAGCCAGCTATCCCCCTACTGGGAACTTTCCCAAAGGATCTGAAAACATTGTATCACAGTGATATATGTGTACCTATGTTTATAGCAGCGCAATGTGTGATAGCAAAATCTTGGAAACAACCAAGATGTCCTTCACATGAGGAATGGTTGAAAAAGATGTGGTATTTCTATATAATGGAGTATGACTCAGCTATTAAGAATGATTAAGTTTGAAGCATTTATACTGAAATAGATGCCACTTGAACATATACTCATAAGTGAAATAAACCAGACACACGTGTAAATATCGTATAGTCTCCCTAGTATAACAAGCGAAAAGCAGAAATACAAAAGGAAATGTACAACAACAACTAAAATCAGTTGAGTCAGATAAGGCAAAGTAAATGACATATGCTGCAAGATACTAATCAGCTTTTCTTCTGGATGGTTAACAACCTAAGTTCACAAGTCAGAGTTGGAGAAATAGAAGAGCCACAAGGCCAGCCAACATTTTGGCCCTAGCCTTTCAAGGTCAGCGAAGACTCAGGACATGGGAGAACCTGTACTGCAACATCAGGAAACTCAGGTGAGCTCCACATTTTCTGAACAAGGAGATTATGGAGCCACAGAGGAAAGAGATCGAAGTTCTATAGTGTGCCTGGGGAGAGTCACATGAAGAGAAAACTTTCTCTCAAGCTCTCATGGAGAGCAAACTGGTCAATCATTGGCCATGACTCATCCACATGGAAGACACAGACAAAGGAACTACAGAATAATGTACAGGACTACAAGATAAACCCTGAGAGGGCTTCACTGACCACATAGGAAATATAAAGTTCATGTGTTGGTATATAAGTCTTGCTCTTTCAAGGTCTTAACCATCCAGCAGAAAAGTATAGAAATGAAGTATACATCGTGGGGCCATAATATTAAGCTGAGCTGTAAATGGATATGGTCGAAAACTTCATTGAATAACTCAGTATTGTTGTGGAATGCTGAACTGTGATGGATTGTGCTGTCAAATTCAAGCACCTAAGTTAGTTGAATGACAATGGAGTGCCCACCTTTGACAGGTGTAGACAAAGGAAGGGGTATAGAAAGAAAAAATCATGATGTGTGTTTATAGACAGTACAGTTGGGATAGATAATGCTGTGCTTCTACATAATCCTATGAGAGGCAAGATTTTCACTAATGGTGGTTGGACAGGATATTATGTCAGCTTCTAGTACTATGGTCATCCACTAGGAAAATAATTATTGAATTTTTGATATAATTCAGGTATAGAAAATAAGTAAGCAGCTACACTTTTAATTTACTGATAAGAGACATCTGCTAAAATAATATCTGTAAATATAATTTCATGTATGCACCTTGTATGATACCAAAACATTATGAAAACATTTTGCAGTGTATTAATTTAATGAATCTGTCTTGTTAAGGTGTCTTGAAACTGTCTGATTGATATTTGTACTTCAATAAAATAAAAAATAAATTAAAAAAATAAGTGTTGGTCCCAGTTGTTAATTCTTTAAAGTGTTTCTGGTGCAAATACATGTTTATTCATGAACTCTTTGCCTACACTTTCAAGAGTTCCTCCTACTTTCTCTTCCAGGAGATTGAGTGCTTCTGTTTTAATGTTTAGATCTTTAATCCATTTTCACTTTAGCTTAGTGCATGGTGATAGACCTGGGCATGTAGAGAGCCAGTTTCTCCAGCATCATTTGTTAAAGAGGATTTCTTCCAGTAAGCGTGTTTGTCGAAGAGCAGGTGGTTGAGTATGATTGTAGATGCCTCTGCATCTTTTGATTTATTCCATTGATCCTCAGATCTATTTTGTTGCCAATACCATGTTGATGTTATCACAGTAGCTTTGTAGTACAATTTCAAGTCAGGAATTGTAATGCCTCCTGCCTTGTCTTTGATGGCCATGATAACCTTTGCTCTATGTTAGGTCATTTCTGGTTCCAAATAAATTTTAGGAATGATTTCTCTAGGTCTGGGAGGTATGTTGGTGGCAATTTGATAGGGACTGCAGTAAATCTGTACAACGATTTTGGGAGTATGGCCATCTTCATGATGTTGGTTCTTCCTAACCAGGAGCAGGGAATATCTTTTCATTTTCTGAAATCCTTTATGATCTCTTTTCTTATTGTCCTATAATTTTCTGTGAAAAGATCTTTGACTTCCCTGGTTACGTGAAGTGCAAGGTATTTCATTTCCCATGGTGCTATTGTAAAAGTTATTGTTTCTGTTGTTGCCCTCTCAGTGTGTTTGTTATCTGTGTAGAGGAATGCTGTTGACTTTTGAGTATTGACTCTGTCTCCTGCTATGCTACAGAATTTGTGTACAAATTCTAGTAGCTTCTTGGTGGAGTTTTTTGGGTCCTCCAAGTAAAGTATCATGTCATCTGCAAATAGTGATAATTTAACTTCTTCTTTATCTATTCTTATTCCTTTTATTTCTCACTTTTGTCTAATGGCTGTAGCTAATGATTCCAAAACTATATTGAGTAGGAGGGGTGATAGAGGACAACTTTGTGTTATATCAGACCTAAGAGTAAAAAGTTTCCATTTTTCCTCATGTAGAATAATATTATCCATAGGGATGTCATAGATGACTTTTATCAAATTGAGGTAGCGGCCTTCTATTCTAGTTTTATGTAAGATTTTGAACATGAATGAGTGTTGGACTTTGTCAAAAGCTTTCTCTACATCAATTGAGATGATCATGTTGGTTTTAGATTTCATTCTATTAATATGGTACATTACATTTATAGATTTTGAATACTGAACCGTCCTTGCATCACTGGGATGGAGCCTACCTGGTCATAGTTTATGATCTTCTTGATGCTTTGCTGTATTCTATTTGCTAGGATTTTATTGAGGATTTTTGCCTCTATGTTCATGAACAAGATTGGTCTTTAGTTCTCTTTTTTTTAGTTGTGTCTTTCCCTGGTTTTGGAATCAATATAATACATACCTCCTGGAATGATTTTTGGAAGACTGCTTCCTTTTTAATTTCCTTGAAGAGTTTCAGGAATTTAGGGATTATATCTTTTGTTAATTGCTTGTAGAATTCAGCTGTGCATCCATCAGGACCTGGACTTTTCTTTGTTGCCAGTTATGTTTCATATCTTGGTGGCTGTGACTGGGTTATTGAGAGTTCTTCTTGGTAAAGTTTTGGTAATTTGTAACTTTTGAGGAATCTATCCATTCTGTGTCTTCTATTCTATGAGCATAAAGATTCTCAAAGTAGCTAGTGACTATATTCTGAATTTCCATTGTATCTGTGGTGATTGCACCCTTTTCATTCCTTATTGCTTGTATTTGAATTTTTCTTTCATTTTTTGATTGTTAGCTAGGAGCTTATTGATTTTATGGGCAGAAGTAATAGCAGAAAATTTAATGCATATCCGGAAACAATATAATATTCAGGTATCTGAAGCACACAGAATGTCAAATAACTTCAACCCAACTAAAAATGCACCAAGACATATAATAGTCAAGATCCCAGAAACACAGCACAAGAATAATATACTGAAAGGCACTAGAGAAAAGAAGCAGATCACATTCAAAGGAAAACCCATCAGAATTACAGCTGACTTCTCTTCACAAACCATGAAGGCAAGAAGAGCATGGAACAGAGTACTTCAAGTCCTTTATGAAAACAAATTTCAGCCCAGGCTACTATAACCTACAAAATTCTCTTTCAAGGTTGATGAAGAAGTGAAACACTTCCATGACAAAAAGAAATAAAGAAATAAAGCTGGTTCTTTGAAAGATTCATTCTTTGAACTGTTTTCTTCATCTCAATTGAATTAATTTCTGGTCCAATCTTTATGATTTCTTCCCTTCTTTGGACTTGGGTTTGGTTTGCTCTTCCTTTTCTAGATGCTTCTTCCTTTTCTAGATGCACCTTTTGGTGCAACATTAGGGTGTTCATTTGTTCCCGTTCTGTTTTCCCAATGTGTGAGTTCATAGTTATGATTTTCCCTCTGAGAACTGCTTTCATTGCATCCCCAAAATTCCGATAAGTTGTCCTTGAATTTTCATTGAATTGTAGATATTATTGAATTTCTTGTTTAATTTCATCTGTCACCCATTGATTGCTGAGTACAGTGTTTTTTAATTTTCTTGCATTTAGGGTTTTCGTCTGGTTCTGTTTGTTATTTACTTCCATTTTCATTGTACTGTGGTGAGATAATATGCAATTTCTGTTTTCTTGCATATACTTAAGCATGACCTCTGAACTAGTATGTGGTCTATTTTAGAAAATGACCCATGTGCAGCTGATAGAAATGTATATTCAGCTGTGGTTGGGTGGAACACTGTATGTCCACTAAGTCCATTTGTTCCAAGTTCTGGTTCAGTTCTGCTACTTCTTTGCTAATTTTTTGCTTGTTGACCTATCTTTTTGAGATAAGGGTATGATAAGGTCTCCTGTTAAGACTGTGGTCTTAAATATTAGATTTTTCATTTCCATTAAGATTTGTCTTACATAGTTGGGTGCTCCTGTGTTTGGTGCATAGATATTTGTGAGTGTTACCTCTTCCTCTTGAATTTTTCCCCTAACTGATATATAGTGGCCTTCTTTATTTCGTTTGATCATTCTTGGTTTGAAGTTGAGACTGCCTGGGCACAGCATTGCTACCCCTGCTTTTTTCTGAGGTGCTGGGGCATGTAGTATTATTTTCCATCCTTTGACTTTCAGCCTATGAACTTCTGCATGAGTTCACTGTGTTTCTTGTATGCAGCATATTGCTGAATTTTGTTTCCTAATCCACTGTGCCAGTCTATTTCTCTTAATTGGTGAATTGTGTCCATTACATTGATGCTTATGATTGAGATGTGTTGACTTATGATTGTCATGTTATTTACCTGCTGCTGTTTACTTCTTTTTGTCCTGTGTTTAATTGTTTGCCCTATTTAGTGGGTTCCTTCTATTCTTGTTCATGGACTTTTGCTCTTTATGGTCCTTCTCTAGAACATCTTTCAATAGCCTGTTTAGGAATGGCCTTTAATCATGAAATTCTTTATTTCTTTTTTGTCATGGAAGTGTTTCACTTCTTCATCAACCTTGAAAGAGAATTTTGTAGGTTATAGTAGTCTGGGCTGAAATTTGTTTTCATAAAGGACTTGAAGTACTCTGTTCCATGCTCTTCTTGCCTTAATGGTTTGTGAAGAGAAGCCAGCTGTAATTCTGATGGGTTTTCCTTTGAATGTGATCTGCTTCTTTTCTCTAGTGCCTTTTAGTATATTATTCTTGTGCTGTGTTTCTGGGATCCTGACTATTATATGTCTTGGTGCATTTTTAGTTGGGTTGAAGTTATTTGACATTCTGTGTGCTTCAGATACCTGAATATTATATTGTTTCTGGATATGCATTAAATTTTCTGCTATTACTGCTGCCCACATTCTTTTCATATCATTTGTATTGATTACTTCTTTCTCATTGATGCCTATTAGTCTCATATTGTTGAACTTTGCATCACCTTGCATGTGATGAATTGTATTTTCCTGCATCCTAGAAAGAGATCCTTTCTCACCTTTTCACTAGCTGCACTAGTGTCTTCAAGATCTGAAACTCTGTCTTTGCTTTCACTCAAATGGTTTTATAGACTCGTGATTGAGATTTCAAGTTATTCTATATCTTTTTGACTCTGCTTCATAGGATCTATTTCTTTCTTGTATTGCTCATTCAAGGAATCCATCTTATTTCTAATTCTCTATTTTTTTTTAATCAATGTCTTCTTTAGAGGTAGCTATTAATCCTTTTATTGCAGAGTTTTTTTCAAATTGGGTTTTCTCCATATATGTCCATATTTGATTCTTTATTTCAGATGCTATGAATTCAGAGATTTCTTCTCTGAGTTCCTCTTTACCTTTCTGCTATTGTTTCTTCGTTTGTGACGCAGTTAATTTATCCATTTCAACTGAGGTAGTGTTTTCTGCACTTGTTCTGGGTGAGCATTGGGTTTCCCCCATATGTTTCTGCATTAGATTCTTTACTTAAGGTGCTACGTATTCAGAAATTTCTCTTTTTCTTTCAGATATTAATTCTACTCTGAGTTCTCCTATACCTTTCTGCTGTTGTTTCTTTATTTCTGATGCTGTTAATTCATTCATTTCAGCTGAGCTAGTGTACTCTGTACTTATCATGTTTGGGTTCAAGGCCTGAGATTGCAATTTTCTCATCTTTGTCATTTTTTATAGCACTAACCTCTGACCTTTGGTGTAGAACTTTGATGCAGTTATTACAGTAGCACCTAATGAGATTGTGGTGTAGAACTGTGAAGTTTGAGTTTATCCAGTTATGCCTGTTTATCCTGGCCTGGGTCTAGCTGTTGTGTTCATCTCCTTTTTGCTGCAGCCTTTAGAAGTGAACCTGTTTTGCCCTTCTGGCATAATAGTGAGCTTGTGGTGCCCCTCTGTTTTGCCCCTGGCCCAGGGAGCACTGCTGAGCGTAGAAGCTCTCCCACATACTCACTGGGCCATGTTGGGCTGGACTGGGGACCAATAGAGTTGCAAAAGTTTTCACTTGCTTAGTAAGCTTGGCGGCCAGGACTCTGGAGGGTTGCAGGGGTCTCAGAGGCACGGTAGAGAGTCTCACTCATGCAGGTGCCTTAGTTTAGCTCCGAGGGGTCTCACTGGTGGCTCAGGAAAGCCCAAAGCTCTCCTAAACACTCACCAGGCCGGGCTGGGTTGGATCGGGGTCAAGAGTGTCTCAGAAATTCTCACTCGGCAGGCTTGGGGGCAGGGGTCCCGGGGGCACAGTAGAGAGCCTCACTCCCGTGGGTGCCTGAATTTTGATCTGGAGGGGTCCCCTCGGTAGTGTGCAGGGAAGCCAGAAGCTCTCCCACCTCACTGCTAGATTTGAATCCTCGAGCATGTTTCTTTCTATAAAATCAGATCTTACTAGGTCTTAGGAATTTTCTTCCTAACAAAAGTCTCTTTTGTATTTAAAAAAATCAAAATTCATAAGCCTTATTTTTCAAGATTTAAATGTTTTCCTAATAAAGACTCTTATCTCCCATAGATTTATGTCTGAACCATGTTCCCTAAGCTGATGTGCAATCTTGGAAATTTTTTTTTTTCATCTCCTATAGGATCTTTCAAAGATGGTTTGGCTGCCTTGGAGATTTGGAGATCTGATGCCACAATGAGGACTCACACCCGGGGGGCTCCCAGTGTGTTTTTCATATGTCTGCTTTACCTGGGGTCAGCCTCTACCACAGATGAGAACCCAGAAGTCATGATTCCCTTCACCAACGCCAACTATGACAGCCACCCCATGCTGTACTTCTCCAGGTCCGAGGTGGCAGAGTTGCAGCTCTGGGCTGTGAGCTCACATGAGCACATTGCAGCCCGGCTCGCAGAAGCTGTGCACACTATGCTCTCCAGCCCCCTGGAGTACCTCCCTCCCTGGGATCCCAAGGACTACAGTGCCCGCTGGAATGAAATCTATGGGAACAACTTGGGTGCTCTGGCCATGTTCTGTGTGCTGTACCCCGACAACATCGAAGCCCGAGACATGGCCAAAGACTACATGGAGAGGATGGCGGCGCAGCCTAGTTGGTAGATTTTTGTCTTTTTCTTTTTATTGTATTCACTTTGTAGTTGAAAGAAATGAATTCATACTTAAATGAAACCTCAGAGGTCAGGTGTTCATGTATCTTCTTGTGTGTATATGTGTGCATAAGGGGAAACTGCTTATTGCTTGTGGCTTGTGTTTGCCCTACAGTTTTGAAAAATGTGCTAATTCATAGAAGTCAGCAGTGTGACACTTGGATTGTTGGCAATTCTGCCCCACCCCCCTTTTTGTGGCAGAACCAGGGATTGCACTCAGGCCCTTACACTTGCCGAGGAAGTGCTTATTCTACTGAGCCATCTCTCCCCCACCCCGTTAACTTGCATATTTTACCATCATGTGTCACTTAGTAATGGAGATACATTCTGAGACATGCATCTGCAGGTGATTTCATCATCAGGAAAATGTAAGTACATAAAAATGTACTTACACAAACCTAAATAGTCTAGTTTGCTATACTTGGTATTAATAAATAAGCAGGAAATAACAAATAGCAATGTGAGGCTACTGCTAGCATAGTATGGCATGGCATTTTATAGTAGTTTATTTTAACAGGGAGAAGGAATATGCACTAAAATAACATTAAGAAGTATAATGTAATAAGTACATAAGTTAGTAATAGCTTACCATAATCAAGTATCATATAATATACATAATTTTATGTGCTATATTCTCATATGACTGAAAGTGGAGCCACTTTGTTTACACCAGCATCTGCATAAATGTGAGTAATGGAAGTGATGTGATGATGGCTATGATGTCACTAGGCAATAAGAACTTTTCGGCTCAGTTATAGTTCTACAGGACCGACATTCCCAGATGTATGTGGTCTGCACTGACTGGAAAGCACTATGTGAACATAACTGTATTCTCATTTTGATTGACCCCTCTTAATGATTAAAAGTTTTTACCAGTAAGAAATTTCACTCAAGACTTACTTGCACTGTACAACAATAAGGAACCAAAAGGTAATATGATGGGTAGGATTGGCTGGCAGTTTATAAACAAGCTTCTATCCAGTTAACCAGCAATTGTCCAATCCTATAGGAAAACCAGTAATAGGAAAACATTGTAATCATGTGAAGGATTCTAATTACGTAATAGTTTACTTTCAGAAGTTTAAGTTTACAGAACTAACTTGCAGGCCCTTTTTGGTTACCTTAAATTTGTTTTATTTATTTATATTTAATGCTTCCATAAAATGATGGGCTACATTGGGAATTTTATAGATTCTTTTAGTTTTACAAATTACATGAAATAGCCTTTTAAAATTATATAAGCTGCCGCTTGCTGTAGAAATGGAAAGAGCTCAGTTTTAGATACTAAGAAAAAAATCAGTGAATTTACTCTTTGATGGCTTGCATCTTACATGAATTATTTCTTAAATACTGCACAGGTGAATAATGATGATTTACCAGTCCTCCAATTGATATCTGCAGTTTCATAATGAAAAAGAATATGGATGAATTGGTATTGAATTAGGATTATTTTTAACTATGTGTAGTCATTTTGAAGCTTACAGTATGTTAAACTGAAAACCTTTTATTTGGTTTGTTGCAAATACAGAGTTTAAATATGTGTGTAGCTTTGACCAATGTATTAATTGATCTTATTCCATTTCTGTTGCCAAGCAAGAAAATAAAATATTTGGAAAGTGTTTAATATTTGAACAAGATTATGTTACTAAGTGTTATGATAACTTAAGATGGTTAATGTGTTTCCATTAATTAGAGAAAAAAAACCTTATGGTCTATAACAGTACTTCCTCTTCCTTTTTTGTTTTATATAAGTGGATTTTGGCATATTTACATCCTCATGGAAATATGCCAGGGAGATTCTGGGAAAAGCCATCTGTCATGTAAGACTAACAGAATATAAAGTACTTTTTTAAGTAAGTGGAGGTCTTAACACAAATACAGTTGTATTAAGAATTGTATGAGACTAGTTAAATTTTTGTATAAAACATTCAGTTGTATCAATGCTGATGACTATAACTTCTCCTTTTAGAGATTAGACATCGCTAATAAAAATAGGTAACTTTGAATAAATTTAATTTTCATGTAATTCTTTCTAGTTTAGATTTACTAGTCATTAGAGGTATAAAGAAATTTACTAGAGGACAAGTGCTTTATTTATGGCAGTATAGATAAAAATCAATACAGCTGTGTACCACTGTACAATGATCAGAAGCCAGTCTATCTTGTTAGGACTAAATAGTTGGCTTTTTTCTGTTGATTACAAGAAACTGAAGCTTACAAATTGTAGATTTGCCTTTGCATCTGATTCTAGTTCTAGAAATGATCAGAAATAGACAATTGAACTACTTAAACATTTTAGGCAGTGTTTTAAAATGATTTTTGTGCAAATTTTAACTTTTGAAAAATAGCTACAACTCCTAGGCTTATAAACATTCATTTAGATTTGTGGTTGCAGATAATCACTGCTTGAGAACTGTTAAATGGTTTTAATAATATGTCTTCACTATATGCAAAAAAGTGTATTGCAAGAATTGTCATTGTCTTAGGTTATGGTTCACTGTATTTAATTTCAGAAAAGATGAATTCCTATTTACAAAAGAGATAAGTAATCAATACAGAAAGTAAAACCTATAATGCCTTCATCATCCTGACTATATTTGCTGTTTGCCTTGAACAGCAGTTTTATTCTTTTGAAAACCAGTGACTAAGTTGTGTTCATTCACATATTGGGCATTCAATGAAGAATCGGACCAGTAATTTTATAACTTGCACCAGGATAAGAAGTGCACACAGTGTATACTTCAAACCTAAGCTAGGGATATTTCTTCCAATCTGAACTGAGCATAAGGATAACTTAACAAGGAGTTTTATTAGTTTTTATTCATGATACAAACATTATGTCCTCATGTACTCTAGTGTGGTAGAAAATTACCAATTCTGGAGTCACACTGCCTGCCTTTGAATCTTCCATTCTTTAGCTGTGTTACTTCAGATTTATTTTCTTAGTTTGTTCAAGCTTTAATATCTGTATTTATAATGTGCTAATAATTAAATTTACTTCTTAGCAACCTTAGAGGAGTAAGGGAGATAATCAAGGTAAAGTTACTCAGCAAAGTTTCATCCACATAGTAAGTCCTCAGCAACAAAGAGTGGTAGTATTTTCAGCTTACGGATTACATTTTGGCTTATAATTTAGTAAATGGCAGATCTAAGGAAAGGGTATTTATTTGGAGCTTTTATCACTTTTATTCAAATAGCTCTCAAAACTAGAACAGCTGTTTAACTCATTACAATATTCCCTTTATCCTTGTTTTCGATCAGAACTCTAAGCAGTGTTCCTGTGCCTCATCCATTTTTTAGGCCACACAGTAATCTGATGGCAACACCAGCAAAGAAGCCTGGTATTAAAAACAATTGCATATGAAGTACACATGTGTACAGATTCATTAATATGGGTCACTTCTTTGAGTAGTGTAAAAAGGATTATAAAGGTCACATTTATAGGTTTACTTAACAGTTGGACCATTGGGAAAAAAAGTTAAAATGGAAAATATTGTATAATTTTACTATTTTCTCCCAAATACTGTAAAGCAGAAAAGTAATTTAAAAAATTGATGATGGTGGTGGTGGTTGAGAAATAATAGCTGACTTACTATTATGTGTATTCTTCAGCACCAGAAAGAAGACACTTTTCTGTCTGCCATATCTGTCTTTGCAGAGGTACCTATATTGTCTCCTGGAAAATCTCTTCCTTTTCTTTCTTGTTTCTGCTAATACTTTCTTTTTTCTATTTTTTGGTATTTTAGGAAGGGTCTATAGGGTGTTCAGGGTCTCATTACCAGATTAGACTTGTAGTGATCCACCTGTTTACAGCCTCTCAAGAGCTGGGATTACAGGCTGGCACCACGACGCCCAGTCTCAATTGCCCTCTCAGTGCACCCTTTGGTAGGGCCAGCACGGCAGGCCCACTAATACTTTTTCATTGTTCATCTCTGGAAAAGTAACAGTTAATTTATGTTTGCTTTTTTTTTTTTTTTTTTTTTTTTGGCAGAACTGGGGATTGAATTCAGGCCTTTGCACTTGCCAGCAAAGCACTTATTCACACTGAGCCATCTCCCCAGCCCCCTGTTTGTCTTAATTCTAAAAATTTTTAAAATATTTTAAATTCAATATAATGATAAATTGTTTCTTTATCACCAGTATCTTTGTTTCTGCTCTTTATTTCTCTTTGCAGTTCTTATCTTTTAAATGAAAGCTAGGATTTGGGGATCCCAGTTGGCTTGTGTTTCTATACAACTTTGATTACAACTTAATATCAAGCAGGTGCAGGGGCCAGTGGTTTGATCCCCAGGCCTGCCATGCCATCCCTGCCCCCAGGGCACCCTGAGGCAGCAATTGAGACTTGGTGTGGTGGTGCACCTGTAATCCCAGCTGTTGGGAGGTTGTAAACAGGTGGTTCACTACAAGTCTGATCTAGTAGTGAGACCCTGAATACCCTGTAGGCTCTTCCCTAAGAATACAAAAAAAAAAAAACCAAAAAACTTAATATCAAACCATTCTTAAAAGGCATAATTAGTAAGAGTATTAATCTAGGGCTGAGAACAGAGGAGGGTTGCACTTAGTGTACTAAAGGTAGTCATGACAGCATGTTCTATGTATGGCAGTCATAGCTAGGGCTTATCTTCATAAATGGTTGCAAGAATTTGTATTCAAGTCTTATGTGGTATAAAAATAACAGATTGAAATTAAAATTCAAAGACTCAATCCAAAGGTAGGCAGGCAAGATGAATATATCCTTTTCAAATACAGAAATATAAATGGCAAATAAATATATAAAAAATTGTTCAACATTATTGGTTATCTAAAAGATGTAGCCTTTCATCCAGAACCACCAACTTCCAGTAATTTGCCAAAATGACTAACACAAAGGGCAAGAGGAGGGGAACCTGGTATATGTTTTCCAGGCCTTTTAGAAAACATGGGGTTTTTCCTTTGGCCACATACATGTGAATGTACAGAAAGGGTGATATTGTAGATACCAAGGGAATGAGTACTGTGCAAAAAAGAATGCCTCACAAATGTTACCATGGCAAAATGGGAAGAGTCTACAGTGTTACCCAGCATGCTCTTGCCATTGTTGTAGACAAGCAAGTTAAGGATATATTGAGCATATTAAACATTCAAAAGGTCATGATAGCTTCCTGAAATGTGTCAAGGAAAATGATCAGGAAAAGAAGGAAGCCAAAGAGAAGGTACCTGGGTTCAACTAAAGTGCCAGCCTGCCCCTCCCAGAGAAGCACACTTTGTGAGGACCAGTGAAAGGAACCTGAGTTGTTGGAACCTGTACCCTATGAATTCATGGCATAAACTAGGAGTGTTGCTCTGCCATTTAGTGCCTAATTGGCAGCTTATAAGTGTCCAAGGTCCTACATAAAAATAAAATCATCCTGTGTTGTAAGGGTGGTTTTCTTAGTTGAACAGGTATATGTTACCTTCTTACCTCAGAAATATTTGCAGCAAATTTTCGCTATACCTAGTAATTGTGTCTAGTCTTTACTCTTCAGTGTTTTTCTTGCTGAAATATGTTGCTGAAGTATTGTGCAGGTATGCACCCAAATATTCAAATATTTATAAAATATTTATATTGGCTTGACGATCCTGTAAATCACCATGGGGAAAAGATGTATCAAAATAAATGGAAGTCACTTCAGAAACAAATGTAAGTCCATTTCAGTTAAATAAATTGTTTAAAGCACACACACACACAAAAGTGTGAATTAATACTGAGTTTCTATATCACTGCAGAAAGAATGGCTATAATCAAAAAAAGAAAATCAACTAGTAACAAATGCTGGAGAGGCTGTGGGGAAAATGGGACCCTTCCCCACTGTTGGTGGGAATATAGACTCTCTGTGGAAGTCCGTGTAGATTCCTCAAAAATGTAGGGTTAGAGGTGTCTCATTCGACCCACCTATTCTCTCCTGGGTATTTTTCCAGAAGAATTGAAAACATCATACCATAGTGATATCTGTGTACCCATGTTTATAGCAGCACAATTTGTCATAGCTAAATCTTGGAAAGTACCCAAATGCCCATCAATTGAGGAATGTATAAAAAAGAAGTATTTTTAAACAATGGAATATTACTCAACTATTAAAAAAAGGTAAACCTGAGGCTTTTGTAGGTAAATGGATTTAACTAAAGGAAATAACTCATAAGTGAAATAAATCAGACCCACATGTATAAACATCATATTATCTCTGTAGAGTAAGAAACAGAAAGAATAAATAAGATCCAAAAAGTATAGTAGATACTGTGAAAGGGAGACTTCTCAAAAAGATAGAACTGGGGTAGGGGGAAGGAGAAAAGATGGAATACACACACACACACACACACACACACACAGCTAAGATAATTGTAATACTATTTTCTATTTTATTGAAAGGAACAGTTAGTGCTTATATTGTTTGATCAATCTCATAGGCCTATATCTGGTAATCTGAGCAACTACTTTGAAGATAACAATTTGTAATATAATAACCATTGTTAATTTCCTATCTTTTATTTTGAAATTGTGTATCATTTTTATTGTTTTGTGATTATCTTTAAAATGAAAAAATATTTAAAAGGACAGGTTGTAACAAGATTGGCTAAGACCATAGTTGGTTGTAACCAAATTTATTAAGATGATAGTTGATAGAATTACCCAGTCTGCATTTCTAAGTAACAGCCTTTCTAAAGGGTTTGCTCTTAAATTATAAACCTAGGGGAACAGGATTGCATTTTGGGCGTACCCTTTAGTTGGCCATGTGTTCTTTGGCAGCTTCCTTAACATTGGTAAGCATGTTCCTTCATCTATAAGATGCCAGTGATTCCACTGTTCCAGGGATGAAAGGAGACCATGCATGGGAAGCTCTTAGCAATGTGAGCCTGGCACAGTTTTTCTAAAAAGTTGATTACTATTACACAGAAATAGGTGTGAAGATGCAATTTTGTTCATTTACATTTTTTGATACACTATTCCATTTTACCTAAGCATCGTTCTAGCATTGTGCTTTTCAGAAGTATTTGTTGTGAATTGTTCTTTCTGCATTTCTTCATAGTATTTTTGGTATAACCAGACAGAAAATAAATCACAGAGGAAAGAAATTACTTCACTTTTGCATTGGAGCCAGTTGGCTATAGGAAATCAGGAGAACTGGGGAGAGAAACAAAGTTGAAATTTTGGACAGAAAAGTAACTGTTATTTTTTCCTGCAACAGACTGAGTATTAAATCCTTGCCTCTGGATTGGAGATTTCTAGTTCGTGATATCTGAGGGTGTATTTGTAAGATAAAGTAAAATAATAACAACAGGAATAAAGAAAAGTGTCTGTCACATTGAGAGGAACTGGTTGGTTTTATTTTTGCACTTCCCCAAAATGTAGTGTAGGCCTGCCGTTCTCAGCATTTGCCTGCTGGGCTCCAAATGCAGTTTTCCACAGCTGTTTCTCAGGCGTTTTGCTTCTCTAAATTGAAAGATAAACCTGAGAATCAAAAGGGAAGGATGTAACCAGGCCCCAACATGTGGAGCCACAGCACCACCAGTAAAAAGATCAGATTTTCCTCTTATAACCTGTGGTGAAGGGAGGGAGGCTGAGCCCAGAATGCACCTGGAACCCATTAACTCAAACTCCTGGAAACAAGCTTGAGCTGCAGAAACCCCGGCCCTGTTCCTCTAGTTTTTCCTCATTCGTGGTTTTCCTGTTTCGTCCCCCACCCAACTCTCTCTTCCTGTTTCTCTGTTCTTTCATTCTGTGGCCTACAGAAAACTTTCCTCTTACCTGGCAAACGTAAGAGTAAAATAACTGATGACACTGATCAGATTCTTTGCAATTCACAGAAACGTGTGTATTAAGGAAAGAGGCCATTGGGAATCCCTTCTTCCAGGCTATTTCAAAAGCAGATTGCCAGATGGCTATAAATGGATTCTGGAAAGAATTGAGGTGAGCAGATCTGTGGCAGAAGGAGGCCCTGAGCTGAGGGTGAGGTGAAGGCAGGTGTGGAGGTGAGCGGAGTGTGCATCTGGAGCTTTAGTGGACAGTTGTTCACTAATAAGCACACACTGCACTCAGCTAACTTACATTCTTGTTGTACAACTAAATTGAACTCTAAATCTCTTCAGCATTTATTTCAAATTCAAAGTTCCACACAGACTTTACAATCTGAATCTCAAGTTTTTCTCATTTAAAACCTGGCAAGCAGGATGTTTGAATTTTGTGCATTCCTAGTTCTGCATCTTGAGGGAAGATGTTAGTTGGCAAGTGCTGCATGTGTGTATATGTATAATCCATTTCAGTGGTGCTTTATAATTTTTAAAAGTTGGCTTTATACCACTTAAGATGTAGAGTCTTGTTGACATTGCATTCTTGCTAATAATATGTAGATATTTAGGGCAACTGAAAATAATAACAAAAAAAAGAAAAGAAAAGAAAGTAATAATGGCATGGGTATGTACAAAGATCTCTTATAAAGCCAGCTAGTTCATTTGACCTTAGTTGGTCTTTTACTTGTCTATCCGCTTGTACCATGTCAATTATGGGCCATGGTTCACACCACCTTCAGCCATGGTTCACACTACCTTTCCATACTTCCTTTCTAATGTCACCAGACTGGTTCTGGACAGCAGAAGGCGACATACTGACGGCCAGGCTCCATGTGTCTTTGGTTTAGAAAGCTGTATGATAGCCCAAAGGGTTGAGTTAGGGAAAGAGAAACTGGTTAGAAGCTTACAGTCAGTCTGGAATGGCAATGAAGAACTATAGTTAAAAAAGATGGAGAGAAGGAGGAATTAATTTAAGGGGCATCAAGGACAGAAAATGTTTAGTTACTGGTTATAGGACATATTCAAAAGTGTGATCTTTGAGCATGTAAAGTGTCTTTAAAGGATAGATTTCAGCAATACTCCTTCCTCCAGACTCACTGAATCCTGATCGCTTGGATGAGTCCTAGGGACTTCTAACAAGTTCCCTGTGCCATTGTAAGGTACAATGAAACTTAAATTATAAAAGAGAAGGTGGGATGAAGAGTAACCTAGTGACTGGCTCTGTGTTGATGCCCAGAAGAGATAGCAAATATGGGACAGATCACTGGGTGTACAAAAGAATAGATAGTTCTTGTGTTTTTTGTTATTATCCTGTGCAATGTATCCATTTTACTTGTTATTACAACATGTGTGAACAGATAGTCAAAGCCCTGGTTATCATTGCAAGTGCTCATGGATATGCTTGACACAGATACCTTGGCGTTTATTATTTTTATGATCTTCTGACCATGTCCACTATCTTACAAGTTCACCACCTTTCATTTTGATATATTCTGGAGCTTGTTGCATTCCTCCCACAGAAATGTTCGACTTATGCACCTCTTCTGTCCCACTCTTTACAAGGCTATCTAGACTTCATCATTCATACTAACTTCTCCCTCGGTTGCTTTTTCCAGTGACATTTTTTATTCAAGCCATTGTTTTTTAGCAGTCTATGCATTGTTGGCCTGATTGTCTAACCAGATTATGTGTCTTTGAGATACAGTCCCAAAAATCTTCCTAGAATTTTCCAGGACTATCCCCATACTTGGCCACTGGGATTCAGATGTTCTGAGGAACACATGTAAAATTCTTGCAGTATGCTTTGCCTTCACTGTAAGTTTTGGTTCATTACTCTCCCCCACTAGCACATAGCTTATTGAGGGTAACACCAACATCTTTGAATCCTAAAACTTACTGTGATATACCTGCCATAAGACACTAATAAATTATACTGGATGAATGGTTTTGTTTTGACACAGTCGAAGTGCAAGAATCCTGGTCTTCATACAATTTTACATCTGACTTGTGCTTCTGCTTACTCATGTATTAGGCCTGGCTCTTACACTGAAGACCTGTCTGCCTGTCGTTAGCCTTTTGCCAGTTAACAGTAGTCATCAGATGTTGTTTTGTGACCCCTGTGGAATCCCATAGGAGGGATGTCTGGCATCTCTGCACAGCTCACTGAAGCATCTCTTGTTATCACTCTTTGTAGTGCTTTCATACTCCACGTTCCCATCCCCGATCCCTTGGAGTTTTTTTGTTTTTAATCTTTATTTGTTTGGTACAGGGTCTTGCTACACAGTTCAGACTCATAATGATCCTCCTATCTGAACCTCCCCACTGCTGGAATTATAATTTTGCACCACCACACCCAATTTAGGTGGCTGGCACTGCACACCTGGGGTTCCAGGGCCTGAGTGGCATGTGATACTGGGGATCAAACTTGGGTCATTGTGCTTGCCAGACAGGTGCTTAGACTACTGAGCTATTTTTCCACCCCTCCCTCGGATTTTGGCATATGTCCAATTACAAGAAATGTGCATAAAGTTCCCATGACAGAGCTTTGGTTTTATTCACTTGAAGGTCACCTGCCTTGAGTTTTGAAGTACCTGGAGGTAGTATCAAGCAGTAGAAAGGACTATGTGATTGGGGTTTTAAAGACAAAAGCCTATGGAGCCAACCTGCCCATGTTCCAAAAACATTTGCAAGCTGTGCTAAGACTTATGTGGTGTATGGCTCAGTTTCCTCATCTGAAAATTAAACATAAATGTGCTCACCTATTTAGAAGATTAAGTGAGTTCATGAAATGCCATGTCACATAAGATGCTAGGTGATATTACCTTTATCACTTTCCCTATATCTTGCTTTCATATAAGTTGATACCAACAAAGGACATTTTCATTTTTAAGTAAATGTGTGTATTATATATGCATATGTTTATTGTTAACATAGTCTGTTCTTGACATTTTGAATTTAAGGACAGCTTATGCATTTTTCTTGTCAAGGGTTCTTAGTCTATGAAGATAGAAATCAATGCCCAATACTAATGCAGGTGATAACTGCTGTGGTCAGCAAGTAAGTACAGAGTATATTGGAATATTGTAGCCATTGTTTGGACTAGATTGTTGGATATCCAGTACTGAAGAGTTGGAACAGACTCCAATGGGGGCCTGAAGAACAAAGTCAATCAGCCAGGAGATGAGAGAGGGAGCTGTTTGACTTTCTCAGTCAGAAATAAATGATGTGCAAGGACTTAATGATGTAAAGAAGCAGAGTACTTCTGAGGATGAAAATTTACTGTAGGAAAAAGACCCCCAGCTTTGAGGGTTGAACAGAGGGTTGAGCAGAGAGTGATGGTTGAGCTAAGGTTTTGACAAGCATGTATAGATGAACTTTTCATACCAGCACCATGAGGCCACTAAAGGACTTGACAGAGCAATGACATGATCAGATGTGTGTGGTGTGTTAACATTTTTATTGTAAAATAATAGAACCCAAAAGGAATACATGTATAGCTTAGTATTCTAAAGCAAATTCTGTGGCAGCCACAGTATAGGTCAGGAAGAACTTTGAGAGCCATCCCCCAAAATTGTTCCATAGGTGCCCATTCCAGCTAGAGCACTTCCTAACCACTCTAACATGCACACGCACATGGATTCCTCTAACTCCTATAGTCCTCATATCCAGGTTGCATCCAACACAGTAGAGTTTGTATCCCTTCACATGTGTGCATGCGTGTGTGTGTGTGTGTGTGTGGTGTGGTGTGGTGTGGTGTGGTGTGGTGTGGTGTGGTGTGGTGTGGTGTGGTGTGGTGTGTTGAGATGATGCCCAGACTGTTCTCAAACTCCTGAGTTCAAGTCATCCTCTTGCTTCATCCTCACTAGTTCTGGGATTACAGGCCTGTTCCGCCGCTCCCAGCTTTACACTTTGCTTATGTTTTACTTTATTGTATTAATTGATGGGTAAATTGTGCTGAGATTGGAATTAGGGCCCTGTACATACAAGGCAAGCACATTTTCACCTTGCTATAACTCGAGCTCCATTTGAAAGTCTTCTCAATCTTTATTAGCAGTCTCCATTGCTTCTTCTTACCTTATATACCATCTACAGAAGAACCTGGACCATTTTCCAGCATACCTGGACCGTCTGCCACGGATTGTGCACTCTAACTGCAATTCAGAGAGTAACTCCATCCTTCATTTTTCTTGCAAACTGGCAGCTGGATGCTAAGGTTTGATCTACCTCATTTTTATCATACAGCTACAAATATACTGATTGTCCTCTCATTCAGGGACATAAAGTGTCTAGTTGTGTCTTATGAGGTAAACCTTGACTGTTGTACTAATGACCCATGTAGGAGTAGATTGCTGAGGTCAGTGAGGAAAATAATTTAGGCTTCTGTGTTTATCATGATGGGAGCCTGAAATATGAAAGCAATGATAGGTTACAGTGACAGAGAAACAGTATTTGCTAAACTTGATAGTTGTATCAACATGCTTGTGCGTGTTAAGGTGGTTAGGAAGTGCTCTAGTTGGAATGGGCACCAAAGTGACAAAACATTTTCCTTATGAGGTACAGAGCTTATAACACTTGGAGCTTCTGGGAGATGCTAATGAAGAGCTTCTGGGGGAATATAGTGGGAGAGAAGTACCTGTGGACCTTAGAGGTTCATATTGCTCAAGCTTTATTTCCAGCTACTTCCTATTTGCCAGTGAGTGTACTGTGATTTACATACAAACATGAGACACACACAATCATCAACTAAATATGTATCCAATAAAATATACCTTCTAGTACTATATTCATAATTTCTGTTGGTGATAGAACAATGTACAAGGGAAGTTAAAGCAATTCTACCATAGTAAGTCACAGCGGGAGGAATCAGGATGCACCAAGAGGGGTAAGTACAACATTGAGCCAGGTGGGTTTCCTCAGATTCCTCTGGAGCTGAAGCCAAAAAGAAACCTGTAGCAGTGCCAGGGTGGCAGCATCAGATGGGCTGGATGCTGCTGCTGCTGGTGCAGGAAAAGGAAAACGTATGCTTTAATTAAGTGCAGGCAGTTATTTCACCTTGGGATAATATTGTGAGTACTTTTAGTACATCTCTATGACTTAGTGAATACTGTTTTACAGAGAAAAATCTGTAAGAAAAGAGATAAAAATAAAAATATACATATGGATTACCTTCTATATTAACTTCATCTTCTTTCCACTCCAAATTCTTAGTCTAAATTTTAAAACTAACACGAAACTCACACACACTTCTTCCTTCTTTGGAGAACCTGTTGATAGGGAAGCACTTACAGTATGACTGGCTCCAGTGTAGGTCTTTGCACTCTGCTTCTTTATTATGAGCAACATGGTCAGAGAAGATGGAGAAATGTGATTTCATTCAGCCTTTGGAATTGGCTTTTATTTTTACCATGTCAGAAAAATATAGACCTAAAACTTAGAGAGATAACAGTTTGGTAAAATATTTGATGCATTTCAAAGTTAGTCCACAAATGTAGCTGCTGATTTAATTTAGATTTAGTTTATCTTGTTGTGTGGCACCATATGAAATACAGTGCACAACATTTTTTGATGATTCACAAAGTTCTAAATTTAGTTTTTCCTTTATTCTGTTGCCAGTCATGTTTTAAGATACACTTTTGTTTCTTTTTTTTCAGAGAGAAAAATATAAAATAATAAAAGCAGTGATACAGCTTTTCAAAGAAAGATAAGAAATTAACAATAATTAATATATTGCATAGTGCTCCCATCAAAGTAGTTGCTCAGAGGATAAGATATAGGCATGCAAAAGTAATCAACCAATATAGGCACAATGGCCAAAAGAAATTAGTAGTACAATTACATAATATTCTAGGACATGCAACATATATTATTGGTACAGGTCGCTTCCATTGGCATTATTTTATTTTCACTCCCTTCAATATAAAGTACTTCTAAGCCAAAATAATTGTTTTGGAGTACAAAGGAGTGCTGCTCCTAACTCCATAGTGATCAGTTATTTTGTATTTGTTAAATTGATTGCTGAGGCTCATTTTGTCTTGATATCTGCCACCATCACTCACTACTGCCCTTTCTTGAGCATCTCGGTTTCACTGATCTCCTGGGGCTCTCCTCGATGGTCCGTTAGGGGAATCTTCCTTGATACTGGCCCCACATCCTCTGCAGAATGGAGCAGCTTTTATGCTGTCCCAGTGAACCTGGGCAGCTTGAGTTGCAGCCTGATTCTTCCCACTGAAGCAGGTCTTGCTGTGGTCTTGTCTGCAGGACACAGCCCCTGAGAGGGTGTCGTGTTTACTCTTAGAGACAGTAGCATTCAGACCTCTCGGTTTTAAGCTTCAGTATTCATTGATTTTGTTGTAGTTGCTACTACATGCTAGGAATTCCAAATATAAAATCAACAAAAACAATACTCATTTCCTTAAGAATTTTTCTCTGAAGCAGTGCTTTGTCTATTTTTTAATTATACTACTTATGAAAAGTATAACACTTATTTCTAAACACAAGGGATCTTTTTTGTTTTCTAAAATTAATATTTTAAATGGGGAACAGATTTTTAAATTTTGAAATGTTTGTTATGTATTTGTAGTACATTCCACTTTGGGAGCTGATATATGCATGTAACACATTTTAAGTTTTTACTTCCTTTTCACTTCCACCTCCATCTCGTTATTTTCCAACTGCAAAAGGTCTATCTTCCTGTATCCTATGATCTTCCTTTAGTTCTTGAACGTATTTATGCTTTAAAATTCCCATATAAGAGAAATAATGTGATGTTTAAGTTGTGTGTCTGATTTATTGCACTTAAAGTTATGTTCTCAAGGTGCATCTGATTTCCTCCAGATTCTTTGTATTTGACCCTTATGACTGGCTAGTATGCCTTTTGTACTTCCCCTGAGCAGTGTCCATTTCAGTTGCCCATTTTTGGTTGTCTTATTTGGGAGGGTCTAACATTTTTTAGTTCTTTATATATTCTAAATATTAGTCCTCTATTCAAGGAATATCTAACAAAAATTTATTTCCTGTTTTATAAGTTCTTTTTACTATTGTTGCTTCCTTTGTTGTGGACCTTTTAAATTTGATATAGTTCCTTTTGTTGATTTATTAGAGGCTATCTTTTCTCCAGTGAGTTTTTTTTTTTTTTTTTTCAGTACCAGGGATTGAACTCAGGACTCTGCACTTGCCAGGCAGGTGCTTATTCTACTGAGCTATCTCCCCGACACTGCAGTGTATTTTTTTAAGGTTTTAATTTTTTATTTTTAAAAGAGAATACAAAATAGTGGTAAAACAGAAAAATTACAAGTGGTACAGAATTTTGCTTAGCAAAGTAATATGAATTTCACAGTATTTGTTGTAACATAGTGTTGTCTTCTAACCAGTTATTCATATTACCAGATACATGCATGTAAAATTGGAAGAAGAAAGGTATATATAAGAAATTAAGAGGAAAAGATGAAACAATTGAAAAAAGGAGAGAAAACAAATTAATCATTATCTACTCTTTTCCATAGACCAGCAGAGATCTAGTGTATGTTTTGACCCCTCTGTCAAATAGATAGTGGAGCTGGAGAGATAGCTCAGCTGCCTAAGCATCTACTTGGCAAGTAAAAGGCCCTGAATTCAATCCCTGGTACCAAAAAAAAAAAAAAGAAAGAAAGAAAAAAATGAGGTGACTAAATGTGCTTGGGGTGATTTCTGCATCCTCCATTCTGTCTCATTGAACCATGGGTCTGTTTTGGTGCCAGTGCCATATTGTTTTTACCTCTGCAGCTAGCTAGGGCAAGTTGAAATCCAGCATTTGCTATCTCCTTCTTTGCTCTTTTTGTCCAGAAGTACTTTTGCTCCTCTAGATCTCATTTGGTTCCATCCACATGAATTGTGGATTTGTTTTTTCTAGTTCTTTGGGGAATATGATTAGTATTTTGATTGGCCTTGCTTTAAACTTTACATTAGTTTTGCTAAAGGGCCATTTTAACCAAGAAGACTGATTTCCATTTTCTGTTGTATTTTCATACTGGAAAAGATACTCCTTTTTCAGAGTTCTATAGTTTTCATTGTAGAGGCTTTTCATTTCCTTGATTAGGCTAATTCCTAAGTATTTAATTTTTCTTGAATCTGTTGAGAATAGTATTGCTTTTCTAATTTCTCCTCAGGTGGGTTCATTATTAGTGTATAGGAATGCTATGTTAGTATGTTGATCATGTATCCCCTTGCCTTGCTGAAATTAAATATAAGAGTTTTATGGTAGATTTTATGGGGTCTTCTGTGAAGGCTTGTGCCATCTGTGAATAAGGACAGATATAGGGTTGGCAAGATAGCTCAGCAGTCTAGAGCGCCTCTCAGGGACCGCGGTTCGAGCCCCACCACCACATGCCATGCCAGCCCCTCCCCGCAGGGCCGGCTGAGCTCACCCCCCACCCCCGCGAAAAAAAAATCCGTGATGTGTAGCGAGACACTGTAATAAATAAAGGAATTTTTTTTTAAAAAAGGACAGATATATACATTTCCCTTTTATTTCTTCCCCTTGCTGGTTGCTCCAGCTAATGTTTCAGCATTGAATAGTAGATATCCTGTGTTTCCTCTGATAAACCTCTTGTGACTGTGATTCATGTTAAAAAATAATGTTTACATCATAGCCCAACTCAGAGAAAATTTATATAAATGGTAATTTAATGAAACAGCATTTCAATCATGCTTTGCAGCTTACCATTTGCTATTTCATTCCATTTTAAATTCCATTAAAATTCATCTCACATTCATTCATTTCACATCCTTTACTTTGAAAACCATGCTCAACTTGCATAAGAATCTCTTCCTCACATCCCTCTCTTTGATCTCCAGAGAGGAAACTGTACCACTCTTCATTCTATAATTCTAGTTTTTAAGATATTTCTCCTCCCATCCCTTGGGAAGCATCCTTTTTCATTGAGAAGCCACGTGACTCTTGATTCATGACATTTTCTATTTCTGAGATTGCATAGCATGAAGTATACAGTATGCTATTTCCTCTTGGCACTCAGAATCATATCAGCCATATTCCCTTCACTTTTAAAAAATCCAGTCACTCTTACCTAAGTGATTTGATTCAGTGAAGTGGAATATGCAATTTTGGCAAAGTCTTTTCAAATCATACTATAAAAGAAAAATTTGCTGACATATTGTGAAACAGGAATATTGGAGAAATAATACCATGAGGGGACTAAAAGGAGGCTAAATTGTCCATCATTTTAAAAATGTTGTTCCACATGTCCATTGAATTACCTGTATCTTGTCCATGTTCTGTTGTCAGAATATTAGGGGCTTGCTCTGTACATTAAATCTAATAGGTGGATAATTAACCAAAACAGAAGGAAGTGGGAGTAGGTACTGAAAGGCAGCAGTAGTTGTATATTTGTTGCCAGGCTGCTGTAAGTACCACAGATGAGTATTTAGTGTTTGGTATATTTTAGCAGGGCAAAACTTATCACAAACAGGTAAGCCAGGGAGAAATATTATAGGCAGTTAGATAAGTAGGCTCTCAAGAAAGAGAGCTAGGACTGAAGTGAAACATATCTCACTTGTGTCCGGAGACACATCTGTTAGACACCAGCCTCCAGGTAAAGACAAAACATCCAGGCCTGAATACTTCCTTGAAATACAATTGCCAGGCTTAATAAAACCTGGATAGTGACCATGATAACTGACCAAGACCTCTGGACCTATTATTTCCTACAAAAAGTCTGTCATTCTATGCTCCCTTGGTAGATGACTTCTTTCTTCCGTTACCTAAGCAACTGTATTTGTATCCTTAATGGTTAATCATAGCTCTAACCCATGTCATGTTCACATGGGTATTGCTGTATAAAACTTCCCTAAAAGGTGGAATCTCTGGGCAACTCATGTGCCCCCCTCCCCCCCCCATTCTTCTGACAGGAACTTTCTGTCTCTCAATAAATATTTCCTATTTGTCACCTCCATTGGTTCTAGAATTAATTCTTCCATTGTTAGATAATATGAACTCAGCATATCAGATATCTGACAGGTTGGGAATTACAATATTTCCCCTATATCATGTTTGGAGGTTCTGATATCTCTGATATTACCAACCAGACTTGCCCAGTTATGTCAGTCTTATGTGAGGCTTTCAAATAAGACATTCTTCATAAGATGTTGTGAATAGTTGATAGTAAAGTGACTGCCATAACCTTTTGGATGTGCTGTGATCAAGATTGCTTGAGAGCTGGCTCTTCTGCACTACTTTGGCCTAGTTTTTTTTCTGTGGGTGGGTCCCTTGTGCCAACAGTCCGGTGTTGTCTTTTCTAAATATATACATCCTAATCTGGGTAGAGAAATTCTCCAGTGGTTCCTAGAGAACAGATAAATGTTGACTGTGTGCTCATTCTGCTCTCCTGCTTTAAGAGGGAGCTTGGTCATACAGATTCATATGCTTAGGTTCATTTGCTCGCCACTGGCCACTGACCAAACCAAAGATGGCCATCTATTTTGATGGGAAGGGGATTTAGTCAAAGATAGTTCCATGGAGGTGGCATCAAGTCATTCTTTCACCTTGTTAGCTGCCTTAGGGTCTTTCACAGCAAGGAAGAGTAGGGATATGGCATACCATGGAACAATAGATATGTCCAGCCTTGTGCCATCCCTTCCTGGGCCCAGATCTCTCCCTGTTTTACCTAAGGAGATGAAATTGGATCTGACCTTTTGTCATCAGCACCTACATATCCTGAGTCGAAGAGAAGTGGGGGAGCCATTTATGATTTTGAAGAGGTTTGAAGAAGCTGTCTCCAGGCTTCTGAGGAGTTTCCTAAAACTAACAGAGGGAGCCTAACCCAACCTACCAGTAGAACATGATTATGAGTTCACTCCCTCCTTGTGGAGAAAGTGTTTGCAGTCAGTAAGAGGCGTGGGAAGGGTTTTATTAAGCAGAAATTGAAAGTAGGCTATTTCTTGGAGAAATAGATTGTGGAGTCCTCGAGAGAAAAACACATTATTTTCTAGAGCTGAAAACAGTTTTACTTCTCTTGAAGGGGTTGGCAATCTCAGGAAAAGGTGGCCTACCTCCCAAGAAGGATATTGGGCCAGTTATTAACTTTCACCATTTTCTAGGAACTTTGGATATGGTGGGTCTGCAAGAAAAAGAGCCTAAATTTATCCAGAGGACTTCTGACATGTATGGCCTTGGGTACCTTTGACAGGGTCCCTGAAGTTGCAGTCTTCTTAAAAGTATACTTTTTTAGTTATGATTTCTGTGACTTCTTTTGCCTTTTTATTTTTTCTGACTTACCTCAAAGCCACTTGTCTCCAAGAGAAAAGAATCTAAGTTTTAAATTTCTGTGTTGAGGTGCTGGTCATAGTTAATGTATACTTTTTGATTTTTTTTGAACTATTGCTCTATTGTACTGATTGTAGTGTTATTGAGATGTCTGATCCTACTCTGATTCCTGATGCTTTGCATGAACCCTGGTATTTCACTCTGAAGCTTTTAGGGAATTACAGGATGGTGAGTGTTAGTCTAGGATGGATCTATTTTCATTTATGTGCTTGGTAGTTGATGGATTCTTTCATTCTGGAATTTCATGCACTGTAGTTCTAGGATGGTTTTCTACTATATTTGGAATTTTTCTCTTTTCTTTTCATTTGGTTTTTGTTCAGATGGTTAGCCTCTTGCCCCAGTCCTATTTCCTTTCTTGCTATCTCTTTTATTCCCTCACTTTTCTGGATTTCAATATTTTTTAGCTTTCTTTTAACATTGAGCTTACCTTCTTGTTACCTTTTTTACAAAGGCTCATTCTCATTTGCTTTGAAATTTTCTTCTACCCATATAATTTGACTTTTTCCAAGATACATTAATAATTTTGTTTAGTTACGTCTTTTGTTGTCTGGAATTTCCTCAAATCTTTGATAGCTATTGACTATTCTTATAAAAGAATGGGGCTTGTGTTTGTTTCCTATTATAAATGTAACAAATTGCCGCAGAGCTCTTTGATTTTCCTCCTGGGGAAGTCTAGTTGATCTAAATTGAGATGTTCATGGGGCTGCATCCTTCCTGGGGGCTGCAGGCAGAAGTCCTTTCCTCACAGACATGAACATTCCTTGGCTGATAGACTCTTTTGTCTGTTTTCAAAGTCAAAGATTCTTCATCTCTGATTACTCCTGTGCAGCTCCTCTTTTTCTGACCACATGTACAAAAGGGTCTTTGATTTTGAGGACCTGTGTTAATGCTTAGATTAGGCCTATCTATGTAGTTAGGATAGTTTCCCATCACAAGGCCATCAGTTGCATTTATAAAATCCTTTCTGCTATGGAAGATAACATACAGATGTTGGGGTATATGTTTAGATGTTGACCATGTGCTTTAAACATCTAATTGTGTATGTGTAAGTGTGTGTTTGTGTGTATGGGACTTTTTGATTACACTGGAAGACTGGTAACATTTTGGCCTAACTTTTAGGAAACACTTGATGTCAGAAAATTTAGATCTTTACTGTTGGTCATGGTAGGTCTGAAACAGACGGCATGTTTTTGATGTTGCACGTTACAAAATTTATCTTGAATATTGAAAGATTAACAGACACAAAATCAGACAAATTATAACTGATGAATTACTCTCAGATGCAAACATAAATTATGCTTCTTGACCCTGACTGTTGTGTGTTTGGTTTTTCTCACAATCACAGTGACTACTTCAGGTTTAGCTTTTCATGTGCTTGCTGGATGCTTGCATAGTCTTGGCTGAAGTGATAACATCAGTAAGGTTGCCCAGCTAAACAATAAGCATTTTTAAGTTTTATGCATAAAAATATAAGAACACATCAATCATATAAAACTAAGCTACTGTTTCAAGAGAAAACAATCCTTTTATTATTCTCATATAACCAGTATAGGTGCATATGTGCAACAGATGCTTTCAAAATTTAGCATTGAAATTTGATATGTGAACCTGCTTTAGTCCTATCCCCTGAGCTCTACCATTCCTCCTAAGCACAAGTCTTACTACCAAGTTTGTGGTGGGGAAACTTTCCTTTTATTTTGAAATTTATGAAAACCTTCAAACATACACTAAGTTGGAATCCTTTGCATCTGTCATCTATCTTTAAGAGTTGACAGTTCAGCTGGATCCAAGCTTATTACCAAAAAATTTGAGTAATTTTATCATGTTTTTCCTTTATGCTGAAAACCTTAAGGTGCATGCCAGCCCATGATATGTCTGGTCAGTTAAGAAGGATTATAATTATTAATGCTTTTTTGGTGCCATTTAGGTGGATTATGCTAGGGTAGCATTCTTGAGTATTTTGAAAACAAGACTTCATCTCAGAGGATTAAACACTGAAATAATGGCATAGCAACGCCCTTTTCATTTGGTAGCTCCAGGCTACATTTTATTCTCATTAACTTGGTGTATTTTGACTCTGAGATTAACTCATTATTATCTATGAATCATCTAGAATACTTTTTATTTAAATAGAAAATATCACCTTTAGTTTTTATATCTTAAAATGTCATAATTGGGATGTTGAATTAAATTAAGTGATAATGTTCTACTATACTAAATCTAGTCACTTAATGAATATAGAAATATAAATTATAGGAGAAAATGATCTTTTACATTTCAGAACTGATAAGTTGTTTTCCCTAAAGATGCTTTAGTATATAATCAGCTTCCATTTGTCATATTGTTATCTTCCTAGCAGCTGTTGCCATATGCAAAAAGTTTTTTTTTCCCAGAATAAATCCTGAAAACAGATAGCTCATTATCCATGTCTGCACTCTAAATAAAACCAGACACTAGATAAGTGGAAAGGACAGATTTAGTCTATTTTAGTGAGGAAAGAGGTCTAGTGTGAACTGAACTGAACTTTGATTGTGTCTGCTGCCAAATTATTAAAAGTATGATTCTATCCTCCCACAGAGACTGCAAGGCAGAGACCCTATCCTCAAATACTGGCTGAAGAAAACTGTAGTGTTTTGAAAACTTGACTTTCTCTGGCAGGTACTTTGAGGAATGATAGGATTACTTTCGGATGTGATCTTGAGCTTTAGAAAAGGTCTGTATTATTGCATTTGTTCAGGTCGTTAGACAAAACTGAGGCCTAGTAGAGAAGAGGGCTCAAAGGAACCTAGTTGCAGTCTAGTTAAGGAGACAGTCTCTAATAGTATAAGGGGCACAAGGTTCTAAGCATGCAGACCAGACTCAATCCCCTGGGCTAACTCCTAGAGTAGTAACGTTTGAGTCCCAAGCTCATCAGAGGGCTATGGGAAGGGGCAAACTTGTTTAGCAGTTTGGTATGATAGGTGTCCTATGGTTCCTGGACCTTAAGGAGCCATGTGATTACAGAATCATAGTCTTTAATATCTGCTACTTTTTGCAGATCTCATTTCTTAATGTAGACACAGAGGCAGAGCTTAGAATTCTCTCATGTTTTACCAAGAGTGCACTTCTGTCTAGCTCTTAGAGGGTCCACTGATTCTGGCACTTTCTTCTCCAAAATTTTATACTAAGTGAGGTCCTAACTAAACTTGATGATTTTCTTTGAATGGCAGTACTTCTTACTAATAAGAAGTAAAAGCAATTCTAGATAAAGACTGTTCTGGATCCCATTCTTGGCTTCATCATTTAATGTAATCTTATGTTCTTGAATCCATTACTTTCCTATGCAAATTCTTTTCATCAATCTATTAAGTAGGGATATAGTATATAATTGAGAAGGGAAAATGAAATAATATATGTGAAAGGACCTGGCAGTATTATATACTTAATTAATAATGAACTGAAACCTCTCCCTTTCAACTATAAATATTATATTTTGCTTTGTAATGCAACCTGATCAAACTATTTGAATATAACAGAAAGCCAGATCATAGTTCAGCTGAATATGCTGTTTGGGTTACTGGCTTCCCATTTCAAGCCATTTGGGTCAAGTCTCTCTATATTGCAGGCTTACCTTGCTCTTCTTGGCAGACCACTACCATATCCCCAAGGTGCTTCTGGCAATACCATACAAGTTAGAAATCCACTTTCTGGTTAGGCTAAATTGTATAGCAATTGTTTGCAAAATTTATCATATTACTGACATTTAGCATTCACAGTTATGATTCACATTTAAAATGAGGGGGAAAAAGATGAATCACTGCTATATTCACTGTGTTAATACATGTTAATACATAACTTATAATTAGATATTTTTCCAATCACATGAAGCCACTCAGTTGAAAACTGAATGACTTTCAAGTAACTATCTCAGGAAAGAAGACATTTGGAATGAGTAGACTAATTGAGCTTTAAAAATAGAATGTACCTTATTTTGGCAGAGCCTGGTGGTTGATGAAGCACAAGACAGGCAGAGCGCAAATGCTATCACATGGACACAGCAGCAGTGGGACTGGCCAGTGTAAAGGGGTCTTTTCTGTCCTTTCCTTTTCACACACAGACATTTCTAAGGAGTTCAGTATTGTGAACTCAATTTAAATTTATAATTCTTTCTGAGTTTGCTTTCTTTAAAATATATAGTTCAGGGGGCCTGCCAGTTAGTTCAGTTGTATAAGTACCTGCTTATGCAAATGCAATCAGACTCAGGATATTTTGGTTTGATCCCCAGATCTTCATGCCTTACCAGAGCTGCCTTTATGGCATCTTGAGCCAACAAAAAAAAAAAGAAAATCCTTCTAAAATGTACAGTTCAATGACTACTTTTCAGATTACTATATACAAATCTATTTTATGTTGTACTAAGCAAATGTTTTATAATGTATAAACTATACTTCATATTATTCTGAAATGAGAATAAAAAGAAGGATCATTTTAGTTTTGCTGCTTTGTTGGAAAGATTTGACAGATGCTAGAGCTTTTGTACTTTTGAGCTAACTCCTGTTTGAGGACATACTTGAAGATGGAGGCTTTAGAAATTGGGTTTAGATGAGCTCCTGAGTGGGTCCATCATAGCAAGATTCAAGACCTTGTGAGAAGAGAAGCTACACAGTTTGGGAAAGGCCCAGTTGAACACACATTGAGATGAAGGCCAGCTGCTTACAAGCCAGCAAGAGTCTTTTCACCCAGCCTGACTGTGCTGTCACCCTGATCTCAGACTTGTGCCCGACAGAACTACGAAAATATGTTTCTGTTGCTTACGCGACTAGGTCTGTGGTTTCTGTCAGAGAAGCCCAAACTAAGACAGCACAATAGCATTATAACAATAATATTCATGTAACACTACATATTGATTTATAGATACTTTTCTGTTGACTATCAAAACTATTTTACAATATTAAGATGGAATCATTTGAACATTTTTAATTCAGAGTATGTGAAAGTAGATGTCGTTGTTATTGGACTTTACTGGTTACTTAGTCAAATAAGTTGTGAAGTTTTAAATAACACATAGTTCTTAGATTGCCTACTGCTTTATTCTGTACATAATAAATCAGGAAGCATTTATAATAATGGAAGAAATATATCAATATAATATTGTTACAATAAAACTTTGGTTAATAAAATGATAATTTTTAGAAAGTCATTTATACCTGTTTTCTTCCTTTTATGGTTACAGTTTAGTTCATGGAAATTGCAGTTTTTTATATCTTTTCCTACCAACACCCTACCCACTAAGCCAAGAAATTAGTAGTCACTTTCTATATAAAAGTCAGTGGATCCGGGGAAATGGCTCAGTGTAATAGGCGCTTCCCTGGTAAGCGCGAGGGTCTGAGTTCAATCCCTGGTTCCGCCAAAAAAAAAAAAAAAGTCAGTGTATCTCACATAAATTCACCTTTGAAAATATTTTAAGCAAGTTTTCAAATTTTGGACTCAGTTTTCAAACCTTTGTACACTTAAGAATTAGCAGTACAAA
>PVKA01025795.1:0-32553 GCA_004027165.1 Ctenomys sociabilis
AAAAAAAAAAAAAAAAAAAAAAAAAAAAAAAAAAAGAAAAAGAAAGAAATATTAGGCCTGTTTTTTTCTTATAGGTATGATAGTTTAAACTAAAGATAGTAACTTTCTCAAAGTCAGTCTAGTAGGGACAATTATATGTGCAAGTCATCCATAGATCCTTGTTAATTTGAGTTTGAAATGAACTTTGCTGAATTCTTCTAGAATTTTAATACAGTATCTCACCTCTCCCTTATTTAATGGACATCCATAAAAAGAGACACACCAAACCACTGCTGAGAAACATAACATAACAGTTTTCTGGGCCCAGGGAGATAGCTCAGTAGAATAAGCGCTTGCCTGGCAAACAAAGGGTCCTGAGTTCAATCTCAGGCACTGCAAAGCAAAAAACAAAACAAAATTTTCTTTTTTTTTCCATTGCATAATATCTACTAATATAAAGAATCATTTTCATGAACCTGTTAACCATAACAGGCACATTAAATCTGTAAATATGTTAGTTTTGGAGTGTTCAAGTCAGAAAATACAATGAGAGGAAAGGTTTGTGCTCGTATTTTTTAGACAAGATATCATGTCTGCATCTTGTACTCTGAATAATGACTACAAAGACAACAATATGTGATGCATTAATTATGGTAGCTGTCCTATTAACCTGTTCTGAAGCTATTTCATTGCTATTTTTTCTCATTAAAATTAATAAAAAAATTTAACAAGAGAGAGATCTCCCAATAAGTCAGAAAATAAATACATTCCTATTTTTTTCCATTTCACAGCTCAAAGTTAAAGATAGTAAATATAATAAATATACCAGTTATTTAAAGACACAGAAGCAAGCAGTGAAGAGGCTGCTAAAATGAATACAGGCAAATGGAGATGTAACTAGAAGGACACACGAGGAGAGTGAGTACATAGTGATGTTCTCAAAGAAGAAAAATGTGCCACTGCCCTTCTAAATAACTGATGGATAGAAGAAAGGAAAATATGTGAAAGGTTTATTTTAAGTGAGCAATTCAAAGTATGGTGGCAGCTTCTACTTGGGAGGGAAGCCAGTGGATAGATGAACTTGAAGGTGTCAAACACTGCGGTTTATTTCTTAGGTGGTGTCATCTGGAAAAGTAGAAGAGTTTTGGGATAAGCTTCCACTGCTGATGTATTTGTATGGCTATTCTTAAATTGATGGCTAAGCACAAAAATGGAGGGGGATCCACAGTCCCTGGAGTGATGAGTGGGAGAGGGGAAAGTTAGGGAGAGTTATTGGTCTGCCCCACAAGTAAAGAACTCAGGAAGCAGGTAAATACGTGTGTGGAGGCACTCATATTTTCATAGTGGGCTCTAGGAGGAATGTGGACGGCCACCTGCAATGAAACAATACACTGATGTGTATGACAGGGTATATTGAAGATGGGAAAGGAAGCACTGAAAGTCCTCCCATCAGACTATTCATCAACATCATTGCTTTAAACAATTATTTCTACAGATAGTCACCAATCGAGATTTCTCAGAAAAATATTGAGCAGATGCTAATACATGACATGGAGAAGATTATTTAAAACCATCCTTTAATGTTTGATTTGCCCAAATTAAGAACTATTCACTGTGGAGAACATAATAAATTGTAGGAAAAGTGAAATGACTTGTGTTCTAATTTGCCTCCTGCCCTGAGTCTGTGTTCAGAAGTTCCACTCAAGATGTGCACAGTTGAAAGAATCATGTTGGGTGTCCTTGTCATCCAAATTCCCTCTCTGAGATTTCAGTTTTAAACCAGGTACTACGTGATTTTTGACCCCTCATATATCGCCAAGTGCAAATGTGGAAACTTTGTTTTGTGGCAGATCGATAATACTGAATATGTGATAATCCACACTGCAGCTAAGTTAGAGTTGAGGTTCCATTTGGAAGAGCCACACATCCTTGCCCTAAGCTTCCTACCATGAACAAAGGGTTCACTTAGTTCAAAGCAAAAGCACAAGGATTTTACCAGGAGTGAAACATATTTCTTAAGACTAAAGACCTTAAAATCTCAGCTTCAGAGGACTTATTTTATCTGGAAAACAAGCACAGAAACTCATATCTAAATATATCAGCAAAATAAATGAGAAGATCTTGGCACAAAGCAATCAAAGGAGACCAGTACTTCCATGACAGAGACAAAGTACAAAGAAAGATACACATTTCATGTGTGAACCATGAAGGACAGATCAGAATGGGTGCATAGGTATCTAGGTTGCAAGACCTTAGGAGTAATCCCCATAGGACATGGACCACAGAAATAAGTAAACAATTGAATGCAAACCCAGAAAGACTATACAGAAACTTCCATAGCATTCAGGCTGAAAAGCAACTTCCGTCTAAACACTGAATGCAAAAGAAGCTGCTTTGAGTCAAAAGCATGTCCTAGAAAGCTAGGTTCAAAAATAAAATTATCTGATTTCCTGGCATTCTCTGAGTCTGTATGTATTTAAGCATCAGGCTGCTGATCCTCAAAAGGAATTGAAGGGGTCCCAATTCAAAGTCCCCAAAGCCCAAAGAAGGAAGAAAATGATAAATATCACGGGAGAAATTAATGCATTTGAGTCAAATAAAATACGAAGTATTAATGAATTGAAGGATTTGTTCTCTGAGAGGATAAATAAAATTGATAACTGGAAAAAAGGAAACAAAAATTAAAGTGTGTTTAATAAAGATGAAAGGGAAAAAAGTCACTATAGGAACTAGAGAAATTCAGAATATCATCAAAATCTTTACTCTTATAGGATGGAAAACACAGAAGAAATGAATAGATTCCTGAGCATGTATGAACTACCAAAGCTGAATCAAAGAGATATAAAAATTCTGAATAATCAAATATCAGTGAATAAAAGTGAAAATATAATAAAAATCCTACCAATATAGGAAAACCCAGGTCCTGATGGGTTCACAGTGAATTGTGCAATAAATTTAGTGTATTTAACTCCAACTCTTCTCAAATTCTTCAACAAAATTAAAAGTGAAGTAATTCTCTAAACACATTCCTAGAACCAAGTACTATTCTAGTAGCAAAACCAGAGAAAGACCCAAGCAAAAAGAGCTACAGGCCAATCTCCCTAATGAATATAGATGCAAAAATCTTCAGTAAATGTCCAGCAAACAGAATGGGGATGATACAAACAAGTAGGATTCATCCCAAGACCTACTATTGTGGACTCCTGCACTGTTTTGGATTATTTCACTAAATTCATGCATCTATAGTATTCAGATGCCAATGGAATACTCATCTCTGACAGAACTAAACAAAAAAAGGCGATACAAAGGAAGGATCATTTTGGATTTGTATATACAGAATAGTCAGGATAGATATACAGCTACTCTCACTTAATTCAATAAGTACAAAGATTTGTACTAATAGTGTTTGGACAGGATATCCTGTATGCTTCTTGTACTATGGATAACCCCTAAGAAGATAACAATGTATAATATATTAATTATTGAAACTATCCTATTAGTTTTGAGACAGTCTCATTGCTATCTGTTTCTCAATAAAATAAAATAAAACAATATACAAAAATCAATAAATGTAATACACTACATCAACAGAGCCAAAGACAAAAATCACATGCTCATCTCCATAGACACACAAAATAATTTTGATGAAGTCCAGCACTCACACATTATGAAAACCCTACAGAAAATAGGAATAGATGCTCCTTACTTCAACCTTTGCTTTCTTTAGATAATAAAATATAGAAAAATAAAAATGAAAATAAAATAAAGTCTGCAGGAACTGTGAGAAAAAACAAACAAACCTACACCCAGAAGCGCGGAAGCAACTTACAAACCATAAATGTCTGTCATGTTATAACTGAACAAGAACGCCTTTTGTTCAGTATGTAACACAGGCCAGCAGACAACTTAGTAGCTATACTACAAGATAAAAGCAAGAGTGGCTTATATTTCTCAATCATTCGATGAGAAATTTAAGAAAGACTACCACATGTCTCACAAGTAATGATAATTTAAAAATTTTGTCTTACAAAATTATTGGACAATTCTCTAAATATTTCATGCCAATACAATAGCTAATCTAAATGGAAAGTACAAACCATAGAACAAGATAAATTCTAAAGCTGACTCAAGAATACAAGTAGGAAAACATTTCATAAACAAAAGACAAACTACATGGAAAATCATTGAAAGTTTCAACACATGGGACCTCCCATTATTGAGAAATTTCTGCATGTTAAAAAAACACCAATAGAGTGAAAAGGCAACCCACATACTTGGCAAAAATCTTAATACACACTCAGGCAAATGTCTTCTATCTAAGATTTATAAAGAACTAAAAATATTAGGGCCACAAAATTTAAAGACCCAATCCAAATATGGTCATCCAAAGGAGCTGGGGGCTCGATACCAAGGCCTGCTGTGCTGGCCCTCCCCCCGGGCCTGCTGAGTCAGCATTGAAACTGGGCATGGGGCTGGGGAGACGGCTCAGTAGAACAAGCTCCTCCCTGGCAAGCTCAAGGGCCTGAGTTCAGTCCACTGTTCTGCCAAGAAGAGGGAGAGAGAGAGAGACAGACAGACAGACAGATGGACAGACAGACAGAGATACTGGGCATGATAGTGTGTGCCTGTGACTGCCGAACTTAGGATGCTAAAACCAGATGGATCAATATGAGCCCCATCTAGTAGTGAGGTCCTGAACACCCTGTAGACAATTCAAAAAAAAAAAAAAAAAAAAAAAAAAAAAAAAAAAAAAAAAAAAAAAAAAAAAAAAAAAAAAAAAAAAAAAAAAAAAAAAAAAAAAAAAAAAGGCATCTGAAATGAAGACACACTTCTCAGAGGGAGAAATTAAAGAGGAAAATAAATACATGAAAAAGTGTTCTGCATCACTAGCCATCCAAGAAATGCAAATTAAAACAACACAGAGATACCATCTCATCAAATAAAAAATGTTGGAGAGGTTTCAGGTAAAAAGGAACCCTTCTCCACAGCAGGTAGGAATGTAGACTGGTGCAGCCATTATGGAAATCAGTGTGGAGACTCCTCAAACACTAAGACTGGAAATCCCCCTCAATCCAGCTATCCCCCTTCTAGGAATCTTCCCAAAAGTTCTGAAAACATCTTATCATAGTGATATATATGTGCCTATGTTTATAGCAAAACAATTTGTGAAAGACAAATCTTGGAAATGCCTAAAGTGCCTGTCACCTCAGGAATGGATGAAAAAAGATAGGGTGATTTTATAAAATGGAGTATTTCTCAGCTATAAAGAAAAATAAACGCAAAGCCTTCATATGTAAGCGAATGCAACTTGAAGCTATACTCTTAAGTGGAATAAACCACACACACTTGTGTAAACATCGCATTGTCTCCCTACTATAAGAACTCAAATGAAGAAATTAAAATTGGAAGGAATAATACAATTAAGTGGAAAGAGAGAACTTAAGGGTTGAACAAGAGATAGAAAGGAGGAAAGTCAGTAAATATGGTAGGGGCAAAATCAAACATTTATATAAGCAAGGTGGTTAAGGAAAAGGTACTAAAAATTTCCATTAGATTTTTGAGAATAGCAGTTAATGGGTAGAATTCTCACCCTGACTAATTCTATATGCTGATATTTATGAACTAAGCAACTACATGTGGTCAGGAATGTGGAATACTACAATCATGCTTAAAATACCTGTCATTTTGGTCTTCTAAATTCATACTGCTTCTAATGTCACATCAATTATTGCTATACTCTCCTTAATGTAAATATCTGTAAAAAAAAAAAAAAAAAAAAAAAAAAAAAAAAAAAAAAAAAAAAAAAAAAAAAAAAAAAAAAAAAAAAAAAAAAAAAAAAAAAAAAAAGAAAGGTAATAAAAGTAAACTAGATTCAAGAAAAACCAAAATGTAGCCGGGTGTGGTGGCACAGGCCTGTAATCCCAGCACTCGGGAGGCTGAGGTAGGAGGATTGTTGTCAGTTCGAGACCAGCCTGAGCTACAAAGTGAGCTTAAGACCAGCCTGAACTGCATAGTGAGACCCTGTCTCAAAAAGACAAAAAAAAAAAGAAAAAGAAAAAAAGAAAAACCAAAATGTAGCAGAATTGTACTGCTACAATATTGTATATGGTTTGATTTCTAAATTTCTATGCAAAAATATGTATAATTTTTTTTTTACATTCTACAGGGATTTAAATTTTAGAATATCCATGATGGCTGGAAAATAGCAGTTCTGTTGTATGTCTAAGGTATGTGATATTCAGACAGATAGTGATGTTAAGCTCAACTGCTTCTGTTATAGGATAATGATATCACTAAGCTTCTCTTCTGGATGTTTAACAACTAAGGTTTGCAGACCAAAAATTAGACAGGTAGGTGGACTAAAAAGATAGCCAATATTTTGGTCCTAGCCCCTCAAGGTCACTCAAGACATTAGAGAACCTCTTCTATGACATCCTGTAACTAAGTTGTGTCCCAGATTTTCTGATCAAGAAGATATTGGGGCCACAGAGGAAAGTGATCCACGATACCTAGTGTGCTTGAGGATAGTCACCTAGAGAGAAAAATTCTCTCAAACTTTCACAAAGAACAAACTGGTCAAGCAATGGCTGCGACTTATCCATATCGCTCACACTGACAAAAGATCTACGAGGTGTTATACATGTTCCGGAAAAATCCTGAGGGGATTTGACTGACTTTATCACATAGCAAAAGTTACACTTTTAGTTCTATAGGTCTTGCTTTAACTTGGTCTTAACGATCCAGCAGAAAAGTGTAATCACAAGCTACAAGAGGTGAAGCTATATTAATATGCTGAGCTGTAAAAGGCTCAAGTCAACAACTTTGGACAATTGCCAGTTGCGCTGATAACTCACTACTATTATTAACTATTGGACTATATCGGGTTATTTTGCTGAATTTAAGGATGAAAATGTCCTTTAAAGACTTCAAATACTCTTCAATTTCTCTAACATCAGTGGAACAGCCCTCTCTGACAAAATAAAACAAAAACGGGGGATATAAATAAAGGATTGTTTTGTTGTGAAAAAATGTATATATAAAATAGTTAGGATAGATATACAGATGATTTCTCTTAGTTCAATAATAAGAAAGGTTTGTACTAATATTTTTTAGACAAGATATCATGTCTGCATCTTGTTCTCTGAATAACTACTAGCAAGACAACAGTATACAGTGTATTAATTATTGTAACTGTCCCACTAACCTGTTTTGAAACTATTTCTTTGCTATTTTGTCTTTTTTTCTCATTAAAATGAATTTTTAAAAAGAAAAGAAAAATAAATTGATGACTAACAAGCTTTGAAACCGTACAGAAGTAACTGCTATGAAAATACAACTACCTTTGAAACATTTTTTATCTAGATTTATCATGTTTTACATCATGGATCTTTATTTATTTATTTATTTATTTATTTATTTATTTATTTATTTATGTATTGGATACAGGGTCTCATCACCCAGTTCCAACTTGTAGTGACCCTCCTGTCTTAGCCTCCTCAGTACTGGGATTGTGTACTGACCCCAAACCCCATACCCAGTTTTGGGGCTGACACCACTCAACTGGGGTTCTGGGGATGGTACAGCATGCAGTACCAGGGATTGAACTAGGGACATTGTACTTGGCAGACATGTGGTTAGGCCACTGAGTTGTCTCTCCAGCCTATTCATGGTTCTTCAAAGTGACAAACTTGTAATGATTATTTTAACCGATTACCCAAAAATATAAAGGCAATAGTTTACATGGGAATATGTACAGTCCCTATCCTAGGAGCTGCTCGTTAAAGTGATTTGCTCACATACCCTGAGAGGTAAGATTTATACTACAATATCAGATATGCTGCATGAGCATAGAAACATTACAGAAAGAATTAAATATAGCACTTCTATGCTGCTTGGAGGAGCACTTTTGCGACGATAACTTGCATGTTTGCTCATTGTAGAAATAATGCCTAGTTACTGGGTAAAATTTGTAAGAGAAAGAAAATAGTTATGTAACAAAAGTCTTGATGTCAAATCAAAAATAAAATAAAATAAAACTGACTCAAGAAGAAATAAAAAATGTGAATATTCCTGGGCACATCTTATGAGAATTTAGTCTTTATAAAAACAAAGAGGTTTTTTTTTTTTTTTTTTTTTTTTTTTTTTTTTTTTTTTTTTTTTTTTTTTTTTTTTTTTGTATTTTAGGGAAGGGTCTACAGGGTGTTCAGGGTCTCACTACTAGAATGGACTCATAGTGATCGACCTGTTTACAGCCTCCCAAGATCTGGGATTACAAGCGTGCACCAACATGCCCAGTCTCAATTTCTGTCTCAGTGCACACAGGGGGCAGGAATGGCATGGCAGGCCTGGGCATACAACCCCCAGCCCTTGTGCCTGCTTGCAAGTGTTTTTGAACTGCTGAGCTATTTGGTCAGACCTAAAGATACTGTATTAGTAAATAACAGCAGTATTTTGAAATGAAAAGCCCAAGACAAGACAACTTGGTTGTAAACTTTATCAAATATTTAATGAATTAGCACCAATTCTTCCCAGACTATTCTAAAATATACAAGAAGACACAGCTTCTGGCACATTCCAGGAAAAAAAATGTTACTCTGGTATGAAAATTAAATAAAGATATTATATAAAAGGAAAACTATAAGCTGATTCAAAAACTCCTAGGCAAATTCTTGGAAACAATATCCAACAATGTATAGAAATAATTATACATAATGTCCATATGACTTTTTCCAGGAACATGAGACATACAAAAATAAATCAATATTAATAAAATGAAAGCAACCAACCTTAAGATGTCAACAGGTACAGCAAAAAACATTTAATAAAACCTAATATGCAGGATTTGAAAATACCAGGAAACTAGAAATAAATCTTCCTTGAGCCTTTAGGTAGTACCTTTAATTAACCTTATATTTAACAATAATAAATATTTAAATGATCACTCTTGCTACTTCTCCTTTTAATGTAATAAAAAGGAATAAATTTAGCAATAAGTATTCACAGACAATGATAAGTGATAGTTCACAGATACTAAAAGATGTAGATAATTTGAACAACATCCCATATCTATGGATTCAGAATGATACTACTGTCAAAACGGAATTACTGCCAAATTCATGTATTGAAACAATTTAACACTTACCTAATAGTCCCTGTTTTTGTGCATGATTTGTTATACTAATCTTGTTACATAGAAATTCAAAAAAAATATGCAGAAAAAAATTGAAAATTGAGAAATAAAAAGATTCATGCTTCTCCATTTCAAACTTTACAAACCAAATATTATGAATGTAGTGTGCTTCTGAAAAATGCAGACATATAAATCAATGGAAAAATTGAAAGAATAGAGACCATAATTCACATTTATGTCCAAACGAAATTCAACAAGCATTTTAGAAATATACAGAAAATGTAGTATTTCACAAAAAAAAAAAAAAAAAAATGCTGGAGAAACTGAGTATCCACAGATGAAACAGTGAGTTTTGACCATTACCATGTCAGAAAAAAATTAACTCAAAATGGATCATTAACCCAAGAGTTAGAGCTGACTATCTGACAAGGATCTTCATGTAGAATATGTAAACTAGACATTTATTCCACACTATTTTGAAATTAACAGATTTATAGACATATATTGTATACAGTATATTGAATTTTGTTTCTTGATCCACTCTGCCAGTTTTTTTTGTTTTGATTTGTGAGCTGAGGCCATTTACATTCATGGTTATAACTGATATGAATTAGTTTATCTTTGTCATGTTATTCTGCTGCTGTTGTTTCCCTGCCTTTCCCCTCTGTTTAACTGCATGGTGGTTCCTTTCTATTGTTCTTGGAACTGTGATCAACTAATTTGAAGACAGCAATATGTAATAAATTAATTGTTAAATTCCTATTATCTTGTTTTTTGAAATTCTGCCTTCTTGCTTTCTTTCTTTCTTTCTTTTTTCTTTTTTCAACAGGGTTTTGATATGCAGCTCAGCTCCTGGCCTCAAGCTCATTTTGTAGCCCAAGCTGGACTCAAACTCACAAGGATTCTCCTGCCTCAGCCTTCCAATTGCTGGGATTAACACCATTCTTAGTTTCTAATGTATTTTTTCAATCTTTATTCTCTTTAAAATTAAAAAAAAATGGACCAGGGAGATGGTTCAATGGAATGAGTGCTTCACTGGCAAGTACAAGGGCTTGAGTTCAATCCCTGGTCCTGCGATAATTAATTAATTAAAAATCAATGAAATAATCCATTAATGGGTACACTTTAAATATGAATATGTACATGAAAAGATGTTCAGTATTGTTGTACTTTAGGGAGATGGATTACACACAGTTTCATGCTAATTAATGAAAATGAAATTCAAATAAACAATGTTAAGGAAAATTTGAAGAATGTAAAATAGTTAAAAAATACAATGGAGCTACTTTGGAAGACAGTTTAATGTTTCTCAAAATTTTAAATATAGAGTTGTATGACTCTCTATTTATCATAGATGTTACTCAATCTGTTGTAAATAAATTTGTAAAAACTGCATGAAAATGCAAGGCTGCAGAAGGAATAAAATATTATTTTGAAAAAGCAAATAAGTTCATAACTAGTTGTTTAAAGGGAAAACCTATGTCTAATCCATGCCTTGTAGATAAATGATTTTAATTATTAAAAGTTGTAACAATTTAAATGGTCATCAATTTACTGAAAGAATGAATAAAATATGATGTTAAAACAATATTAATGAATTACTTTAATACACACTACAATATGAATGGGCCTGTTCTTTAGTGACATGTATATGCCCAATTCTTTTTTTTAAGTGTATTTTAGAAGGTCTGCAGGGTCCTACTATGTAGCTCAGATTCGTGATTCTCCTGTTTTGAGCCTGCCCAGTGCTGGGATTACAGGTGTATACCACCACAACCATTTTTCAATCGCTGTCTAATTGTACCTCTGGGCTGGCACAGCACACTGGGATTTAACCCTGGTCCCTGTCTATGCAGGTGCTTTAATTTGCTGAGCTATCTGGCCAACTTCCTGCCCAGTTGTTTTGCACTCATTTTATCCTATCCATAATATGTTGCCATTCTAGTTTTTAAGTTATACAACATATTTTAGTTGAAGAAGGGAGTAGTAATATTTTGTCTGCCTTCTCTTTCTCAAAAAATATGAAGAGTATGGGCTGGAGAGATAGCTCAGCAGTCTAAAGTGCCTGCTTAGGCAAGCTTAAGCAAGTGCACAGGGACTGAGGTTCAATTCAGTCCATAGGTGTAGAGAGCTGCGAATAGCCACGCCTTAAAGACAACCACACCTTAAAGACACAGCCACACCTTAAAGACACAGCCACACCTTAAAGACTTACAAAGATTTTACAAGGCCCCATGGAACCCTTCTCTGACTTCGTAGCTAGGATGATGGAAGCAGCAGGTAGAATATTTGGGGATCCAAACATGGCGATGCCTTTGATTAAACAACTTGTGTTTGAACAATGCACTAAGGAGTGCCAAGCAGCCATCACCCCCTATAAGAATTGCTCATTGCCTAGAAGCCTGGGCGGCTTGGGGGAAACCATTACAACTCAAAACTGACAATGGACCAGCTTTTACTGGCCAACAGGTCACCTCTTTCTGTCACCAGATGGAGGTGCAACTTGTTCATGGTCTACCATATAATCCACAAGGACAGGGCATCGTAGAACGTGCCCACCGCACTCTTAAGGAGTGCTTACAAAAACAAAAAGGGGGAGTTGGCTACGGCCATAGCCCAAAGGAGAGGCTTTCTCTAGCCTTATTTACCATCAATTTTTTAAATTTGGACGCTCAAGGGCGTTCCACAGCTGACAGGCATTATGAGCCTGGCGGAGCCTGCAAAGGCATGGTGAAATGGAAAAACATTTTGACAGGCCTCTGGCGAGGGCCTGATCCCCTGCTGACTTGGGCACGAGGGGCTGTTTGTGTTTTTCCTCAGGACCAGCGAGATCCGGTGTGGGTACCTGAACGCCTGACCAGAAAGGCCCAATATGAAAAGAAGGATACCACCAATGAAGAAGAAAGTGCTGCTACTGATTCTCACGATGTTCCTGATGCTACAACAGGGGACATCAGAGCTGAGATGGGGAATCCTGTCAGTGTTTCCAAGACCAATGCCGGTTCACCATAATGCCAGACAATTGGACTGGGGAGTTTGGTGGCCTAATGGAACAGCTGAGAGTGGCCATCGTGACTGTGAACTATTAGCAGAGGGCCTGGTTTCATGGTTCTCCATTGCCATGAATCACCTGAAAGAGTGGGCGGGAATGGGAGCTCTGGCTGGCCTGATGGTGCTGATATCCTTGGTTTGCCTGTGGTGCATCTGCCATCTTAGGTTGCTTCAGCGTCGCGGTACAGCCATGAGAGTTCAAGCCTTTACAGCCATTGAGACTGGACAGTCCCCTAGTGTATGGCTGGCCACCTTACACAAATAGTTTACCGGCACAGGGTGCGAGGCAAAGCACTGCACGTGGAAACCGGAGTGCGCAACCGGAATCCATGGAGAGCATGCCTGATTGCATGTGGGTTCGATGCCTTCCACCCCACCCCTGTGAAAAAGGGCATCGGACAGCACTGACACTCCCTGGGTGCAATGCACCTGGGCAGGAGTCGGCCTCTGTCCTTGCACAACAGGGATAGGGCCTCTGTTCTTCCCTGTTGCTATAAACAAAAAGGGGGAACTGTAGAGAGCTGCGAATAGCCACGCCTTAAAGACAACCACACCTTAAAGACACAGCCACACCTTAAAGACAGCCACACCTTAAAGACGGCGCTGGCTTCCGCCTTCTACCCCCACCTGGGGGTGAGTGCTCTCTATAACAAACAACTTCTCATTTGGCTAAGGCTAAGACTAGGGCGTTGCTTCCGTGTACCTGGACCTATCGGCTGTGCCCACCTGTCACTCCAGGATTAGACGCCTTGTGGTATATAGCTTGGGGCGGGCTTGCCCGAGGAGGAGATACTAGAAGCAGGAGCGGCGGAGGAGCGGAGAAAGCAAGCAGAAGAAGATTGTATAGGGGCCCTGAAAAAACCACGGAAAGAAGAGCTGGTTGTCGAGTCTTCCTTGCCGACGAGGTTGCACACGACACATAGGTAGATAGATAGACAGACAGACAGACAGACAGACAGACAGACAGACAGACAGATAGATGAGTCATTTGACAATGACACTATAAAATATGTTTCATTAGAATCATTTAGGTTAATATCTGGAGTTTTTCTTTAAATTACAAAGGGAGTGGAAAGAATAGATGTGAATCTATATCTTACCACAATGGCTATAAACCAAGTATCCTGGGACTGAGGGTGGGGTATATAGTGTTTTTCATGGTATTACTTCTTGTAGCAAATTTGCACATGAGAAAATAAACAAAAAAAGAAACATAGGACTAAAAAAGCAATGAAAGACTTATTTTTATTAGATATCATGTATGAGACAAATCTGTTGCTCCAAATAAAACTAATTTCAAAAAGAACTTCAGAGGGTTAATGACAATGTAGTACCCATCTTTGAGAGGTCTAGACAAAAAATGGGGTATACAAAGGAAGAATCATGATGTGTGTGTATAAACAGTACAGTTAGGATAAATATGCTGTGCTTCTGCATAACTCTATGAGAAGCAACATTTTCACTAATAGTGGTTGGACAAGATATTATGTCAGCTTCTAGTACTATGGATAACCACTAGGAAAATAACAAGATACAAAGAATTATTGAATCTGTGATATAATTCAGGTATAAAAAATAAGATAAGTAAACAGCTACACTCTCTTAATTCACTGATTAGAGACATCTGCTATAATGATGTCTGTAAGTATGATATCATGTATGTGCCTTGTATGATACCAAAACATTTTGAAAAGTTCGCAATATATTAATTTATCAAATCTGTCCTGTTAATTTGTCTTGAAACTGTCTCATTGCTATTTCTTCTTCAATAAAAAAAGAACTTAAGAATTTTACTTTTATTGAATATAGTATTATAGATTATAATATAAATTTCCGCATATATTTTAGGTTAAATATAAAATTATGAGATGCATTTTCTTTCGGTGAAATGAGAAATTAATGGAATTACATAACAAGAACATCAAAATATAAATAAGAGATGTAGAGAATTTTATTTTTGCACATTCTCAGACAACATTTTATTCATGTACCTAAACTTTTTCCCCCCTGTACTCAGTTCTACTTTCTGTTTGGTTATTGTACAGCTCAAATCAATTATTTTGAATGAACAGAAATTTTCAATTCTGCCTCAATATATATATTCAGTTTCTTCACCAAATTTAATTATTTAGGATAGGTGGGCAAAATATGAATAGTGTTTGAGAACTCTGGCAGCCTAATGACAAAATGAATCACATATCATAATTTGGAGCATAGTTTTATTTCTAAAGTGAGCAGCTTCTTATTCTTGATTGAAGTTATTAATAAGCAATCAACAACAAAAATGTAAAGCCCTATTCTTTAATGCTAGTAGAAGAGTTTTTGAAGTTGAATTTTTAAAATCATTAAATTACTTCAAAGTAGCAAAGAGAATTCCATCATGTCTTATTTGAATAAGCATTAATAAATAGCTCTTCTAAATCAACAGTGTTGCTTTATCACAAAGCCATTCAATGCTTAATGGTGCAAAATTAGTATTTATCCTTTATGCTTGCAAGGTGGGTTGGATGGCCCTGTTTTATTCAGCCATCAACTGGCTCAAATGGGGTTGGTCAATCAGGGCTGGTTTTGACAGGGCTCAATGCTAAACAGTGATTCCAAGTCAGTTCTATGCTTTAAATCTTCCATTTTCCTGAGGGCAATTTTCTTAAGTTCTTCTCTTTTTTTTTTTTTTTTTTTTTTTTGGTGACAATGGAAGTAAAATACATAGCTATTATGTATATAATTGTGCATAAGCCTAGGCTCAAAGTTATAAAAGTATTAAAGTCATAGGAATTGCAATTCAGTCTACTATCTATGAAATCATATATTTGCTTAAAAATGTTATTTATCCAGGGATGTACAATCTGAGGTTTGAAATCTATCATTAAAGATGATTTCCACTTGAAATATCTCTGATGTATTTACATATTTAGATATTACAATATTCACAACAGTATACTGGGTCATATCTTCTGTAAATGTACAAAGAAAAACTGAGTGAACAAATAGAAAAATTGCATTCGATCCCACAACTTTATTGTCGTATACTTAACATGATTTTTGTTATGTGTATAATAGAACTAGGCTAAAGTGTGATTTCTCTTTCCTCTCAGAAAGGCTTATCTTCTTTAGTAAAAGTTTCATATCTCCATCTCCTTGATTCCTCAGAAGATACATTATCAGCATTGCTTTTGGGTAGTGAGAACACAAGCTAATGGACACAAAGGGGAAAACACAGAAGGAAGGGAGGAGAAAAGAAAGAAGGCAAAATAAGGAATACAATCTGAAACTGAGTTTAAAGCTAGCTTTATTTTAAGACTGAAACCCTTGAGAGCTCTTTGCTTTTCAGTGTGTGCTTTCACTGTACCAATTTGAGCAAAGAGCCCTAATTTATTTCCATTTATTTTAAAATGCTTCAGTTAGGAAAATCACTCCTGGAGTGTTACTGATTTTCTTTTTCAAATTTTCCACTATTGAGGGCCAACCCAGCTAAAGTATTTGCACAATCCAAAGCTTGGTTTTCTTTGAATGCTCCTTTCCTCATTCAGCAGCCTGCTCTTTTCCTTTTCTGACCGCAGACTGTTACTGCACTGCAGCACAATCTACACTCGTGGTGTACACCACCGAGCCACTACTCTGTTCTCTAATAGCTTTGACCTTCCTGTGTCGCAGCACGTCAGCCTTGCTGTGATATAGAGGAAAGTATTTAGTCATGTTTTGCCTTGCCCTTTGAGCAGTAGATAGATGCCACTCGATCAAAGATACATCGTTTTGGCCTTCTAAGTCATGTTGATATACCTGCAGAGCCACATGGCATGGGCTATTATCTTTGATACCATACAAAATGAGAAAATCTTTATTGTTTCCATTGAACCTATGTGTGCTGACCATCTGCTCCTGGCAAAAATGCTGAAAATTTCAGCTTGAAGAAAGCTTTTTGGGGAATACTGGCTTCAGAGGGTGCAGTCACTGGCCAGTTGGCTTTAGGTCCATGGTTAACTAGAATCTGCATTGAGTAATAGTTTTGCACAGAAAACCTACTGAGCTCATGCCAGCCATAAAATAGACTGCATGAGAGCCCAGTAGGAAGTGGCTGGAGAACCTAGTCCCCAGGTTCAGCTGTAATGCACTCTGTTTAATTGGACTCTGTCTCCTAAAAACCTGTTTAGCTTTGAATTCATCAGTGGGCTAATCATCTCACAAGAATAGTACTTTCATCATTCAGTACATTATAGAATCCAAGTAGCCCTGCATACTGTGTGTTGGAGCCCAACTACTAACATATAAATCTGTGGAAACATAAAAAGTGAAAACCCTAACAGCACCTCAGCCGTTCAGAAGGACGGCCTTCTACAGTTTTCCTATATCACAACCACTTTTACAGAGATTCTGGAATTTTAGTTGCCAAAATTCTAATGCTATGTTTCATGTGTATGCTTTTATATAGAAATGAAATATATATAAGTGAAAATATATCTTATATATAATCTGTATATCTTACTTTTATATCTCTATCTATTTCTTCATGTACATATACATTCATATACCTGAATTGCATAAAAGCTCTGCTTTCACAACAGATGAAATAATCTACAAAAATTAGAGATTGGGCTGGTGAGATAACTGAGCTGTCTAAAGCAGTTACTTAGTCAAGCTTAGGAAAGGGCAGGACCATTATTCCATCCTGGGCATCACATGCCAGGCCAGCCCTGCCCCAGAACAGGCTGAGCCAGCCACAAAACAAAGGAGAGGATATTAGCTCTCAAAATTGTGTTCAGGCCAGCTTCTGATCAATCTTTAAATCCCCTCTTTAGATGTGCATAACAATACAAACCTATTACTTCTAACTTCACACTTGTTGGTTAAATACCATTTGGTAATGGCACAGGCTTGTAATCCCAGCTCTCTGGAAGGCCAAGGTTCACATAACTGTACTACAGATACCCTAATCAGAAAATCAACATTGGTGTAATATTCCATATTATTGTCAGATATGGACAGGCCCAGTAAATTTTTCCAACATTTGAAATAATTAAGACTAGAGTGGGCCAAATAGCTCAGCAGACTAAAGCACCTGCTCAGACAGGTGCAGGGACCAAAATTCAATCCCCAGCATGCCGGGCTATTCTTGACCCTAGGGTGGGCTGATTCAGAGACTGAGACTGGGTTTTGGTGGTGCGAACCTGTAATCCCAGCGTTTAGGAAGCTGAAAGCAGGAAGATCACTATGAGTATGATCTGTTTGGTGAGATCCTGTAGTCACTGTACTAAAATAAATTAAATATATATAATATATGTACATAATATATATTAATAAAAATAATTAAAGACTTTATTTCTGGTTCAGATTCCAGGTCACAGTAACACATTCAATCTGTAGAAATATGCCTTGTGCTGAATGGTTCTACAATTTCTCTTTGCCTTTCATTAGCTCAGAAGTCTTCCCCTTTATGAGCAGCTTCTCAGTGTTCATCCACAGCTGCCCATGTGGTTCATGTTTGGCAGAAAGCACACACGTAGGATGCGCTTTTTCCTGTACTGAAGCATCAGCAGGCACTCAGTGTCAAACTGCCCCACTCTGACAGTGCTGACTGTGATCATGTCAGTGTCTTCTAGGATCTTTCAGTTTAATCACCAAAAATTAGCATTTGGAGGAAAGCTTCACCTCTATACCAGTCCTCCAATCCTTGTCAAACTTTCCCAATCCCTATTTTAACCACCTGTTTTGACTCTCACCTGGAAGAAATTGATGGATGACTTTTTTTTTAGTGCATTAAGCACCAGGCCTACAGGGTCTCACTACACAGATGGGAGTCTCCGTGATCCTTCCTGTTTTTCAGCCTCCCAAGCACTGGGACGACAGGTATGTGGTACCAGGCCCAGTCTCGATCGCCATCTCAGAGCCTCCCAGGAGCCAAGATGATAAATGACTTTTAAAGAGTATTCAAACAGAAATAGCATTAAACAGTTGTTTGTTTGTTTGTTTGCTTGTTTTTTGCTTTAGATTACGTCCACCAAGGACAGAAATTTTACTAAGGAGGAAGCCATAATCATTGCCTATAAAAATATATAAGTAGAAAGAATGGCTTGATTAAACTAGAAAAGGATGTCTTATAGAATTCAAATATTGCGTCCTCAGAAAATTGAAGAATGGCTCTATCTAGTAAATATGTTGTAAAAGGTAAAATATGTCTATTGAATAATTTGAAGTAAAATGAGGTTTGTGTGTTCCTTTCATCTGAGAGTATGAAGCTAATAATTCATATTCATGAGTCCACGCTTTCGCTGATGTTTTGTTCTCCAGATTTTAAATATGGAACCTTTCTTTTTCTTTTTTTCTCCTTCCTTTATCTAACAAATTCTTGTTAGAAACCTAATGTGTAGGCTCATGTATTAAACATTTAACAACAATTAGACAACTGAATCTAGTATTGTGTAAAAGTATGTATAATGCTAATTATCTCACTAATGCAAGGTTGGTTTAATATATAAAATGAATTTAAAACATTCTAATAATTGAATAAAAGCAAAACAACATGAATATCTCAATTAGTATAGGGGAGGCATATGAAAAAACGGTATCCATTCATTAAAACAAAAATCACAACAACCTAACAGCTTTAATAAATTGGGAATAAATGAAAACTACCTAAGCCTGATAAAATATGCCTCCATAAACTTATCGATGACATATTTACTGATTAATACTTCCACCTTCAAAATCAGGATCAAGTTGAGATTGCAGATTCACTAATTTTTCTCAGTTTTATACTGAGAATTCTGGCCATTGAGATCTGTAAAATCAAAGAAGTAATGATATCCAAGTTGGAAACAATAAGTAAAATATTTGCATTTATGAAGAACCTATTCCTGTACCTAGAATTTCCTAAATTTTATACACTCATGTGCATGTGTGTGTGCCTGCACACACACACACTCACAGACACACACACACACTCACAGAAGACACATTAAATAACTTCAGGAAGACTGCAAGATAAAAGATTAATATATCAACAGTGATATTAAAACATGAAAGTGATCTCAATACAAAAGTAAAGTGGACAAAATTCACAAAGATCAAAAGAAAGAAAATAAATAATTATTTGGCTGTTAAATGAGACCTATATAACATTAGCAATGCCTGTTTTTTATCTTGAAAATTTGCTCATAGCCTCTTTCTTTGATTTAGAAGAGCCCAGTGGGCCTTCCTCAACCTCATTTTTAATTATTATGAGGATAACAACACATCAGTATCCAATGGTAGTAAAATCAAATGTCAAGGGAAATAAAACAATGTTTTTTTTGAGTACTTACATGGCTTCTTTTACCAAAAAGAAAACAATGGGTACCTCTGGTTAATTTTCTCTTTTCAGAGTACCATTTTTTATCTCTCTGGGGTCTGGTAGTAAGTCTACCTCATTTCATAATCCAAAACCCCAGGGAATTAGACTAAGCAGAAAAGAAGCAACAGGGGCAATAAAAGCTGTAATATATCTGAGTGGTAACAGTCCACAGTAAATGAGGATTTTTCCCTGGCCTCCTCCTTATACCACAAGCTGTGGGCCCAGGGGAGAGGGAAGGAGTGGATGCTCCAGAAGAGCACAGTGCGCTTCGTGCCAGGATCTCCTCCCAAATAGCTCACTACTGCAAAAGAGTATTAATGTGGAAAGATGGATGTACCAGGAAAGTCTGCTCACTTTCTTTCTTTTTAGAAATACCAATAATGTAAAGAACATTTTTACATAAATTAATGCATAAGGATATTTTATATTTGGTGGTTAATTTTGATAATTTTGTTCAATTGTGCTTATTCTGAGTGTACGGTTTTGAGTAGTTCTCTAGTGACCACATAGCTTTCCAAATAAGAGTCTGAGAACACTCTACTATTAATTTTAAATGGAAGTGAATAGCTTTGTTATGCTAGTGCTTAAACAAATAACTAATTTAAAAAGCCCTATTTGCTTCCCAACTGCTGAGACCCAAGGTTTGGCTTGAAATGATGGATAATAATATAAATATTGATTGAGTTCTACTTATTGAGATGAGCAATATTTTAGGAACTGCAAGACTTAAGATTTTTCTGACAGGGTCTGGAATTGGTTCAGTATAGGTCTTAGGAAGGATGATCTATTAAAAATTAAGAAAAAGAATGTCGTCATTTCTAATAAAAGGTGACTAGGTAATACAGTAATTGAGTGACTAGAAAATGACTGAAAGTACAAGTGATTTCTTGTCTTCATCCCTAGAAATTACTCTACAGACCTAGCAGAGCTGTCTCTCCACAGAGCCAAAATTTCTGTACCATTTAGGAGCTGCAGGAAAGGAAAGCTGCCACCTCCCGCCCCACTGTCACTCTCTGCATTAATGTAGGGGTTGAAGATTAGATTAGGAATCTCCTATTATCACAACTGTCTAAGCTATTCTGGGTCAACTCTGCTGTCCTTTACAACTGCCAGTCAGGACTGTTAAAGTTCCCAGAGAGAGCTTACAGTGTTTTGACAAGTGTACGACATATGAGCCAATGGGTACCTCCTCTTCGGGAGTAGCTTTCCAATGTGATTGAGCATTTCATCAGAGAGTTTCCTGACAGAGGTCAACACAAAGATGTTGGACATGTATTTTTAAATCCAATAGCTCAGCAGCAAGATAGACACAAAAGGTAAATTATACTATCAGATAATTCTGGGAAAGACACAGAAAACCCCCAAGGTAACCTCTTATGAAGAAATCATAAGGCAGAATGTAGTATTTGAATATCTCAACATACAGCAGGTATTTTCTGAAAAATTCTGTTGTGTTATGAAAGAAAATCTTTTCAGTTGTTTATGAAATGAAATTTTTTCCACTCCTACCATGAAATTACCACAGACAGGCAAGATAGTAAATAGGAAGAGAAAAGACATACACATGAATATAAGATATATCTATTTTCTATGTCATTGTAGACTCTGAGACTTACTTTGATACATGTACAGGAAATAAGAATTTTAAGTTGCATGAAATTTATTTTTGTGCTATTAGATTGAATTGACCTCTTTATTCCTAGAGAGTGACCACTGAAATAATGTAATTTTCCTGTGAATTAATTGAAGGGTAGAATAGAATAATTTAAGTTTTAATAGAAAAATGTAAGGGGCTGGGGAGATGGCTCAATAGAAGAAGCACTTGCCTGGCAAGCGCAAGGGCCTGACTTCAATCCCCGGTTCTGCCAAAAATAAATAAATAAATAAGAAATGTAAACTAATTGAATAAGCCGGAAGCTTCATAGTTAATAAGATAAATGGGTACGGACTTGAGAAATGCAATAAAATTCACAAATAAACAACAGTTAGAATACTATACCAAAATCAGGATGTAGACACAGCTTGCATTTTTATTAGTTTTCCCTTTGTTCATTTTTTTTTAAGTTTGTAAATATATGGTACATATACTTTTGTATCTTGCTTTTCTCATTTAAATATTTCATCATGAAAAATGCCTATATAATCTGAGAAAATTGATGATGACTCCTTTTATTACTGGGCAATTGTACTAACTGAGTAAATATGTTATGCCTCCAAAAATCATATTCTTAATTTGGAATATTAAAATTTCATCATATTTTGTAAAAATTCCTGATAGTTCACAGACATAGTATTAGTTAAGACTTCAGAAAACTCACATGTCAGAGTGTTTTCTAATTCTTCACACAAATAAGAATTCACCTGTCTACAGTGTACACACACATATCATAAGCCATATATGTACATCTGTATTGCTTGTCATTGATAACATTATATGTTTTGAGAAATTTTAAAAGCTCAGTAAGACTTCACTTCAACAAAAATTACGTATATATCCTTAGGAAGTCTTCTCTTCATAGAGAAAATATTTTGTCCATGAAAAATTTATGTTGAAAGTTAATGCACATAAAGACAGACACAGAACATTTGGGAGGAGATTGGATTAGCTGGGTGGAACCTCTTGAGTACGTTTAGTGTCTTATTGTAATAAATAGGACGAGAGAGCAGAAAGCTGCCTTGTAGTAAGAAGAGGTAGAAGCATGAAGAAGGTAAGAAGGTTCCTTATGAACAAAGAAGCAAGTGTTTGCCGGGATAGAATATGCCAACTCTTTGATCTTGGATAACCCCCACCCTAGAAATGGGAAAGATGAATTTCTTTAGTTTTTGTTACTTTGCTTGATTTGTTTTCTTAAATTGCTGTGTTTCCTTCCTTCCTTCCTTCCTTCCTTCCTTCCTTCCTTCCTTCCTTCCGTCCGTCCGTCCGTCCGTCCGTCCGTCTGTCTGTCTGTCGTCTGTCTGTCTGTCTGTCTGTCTTAGCAGCCTGAATAGCATCTGATACATTAAAAGCTTAGGTTTCTCTACAGATGAAAAACCTATAGATAGCTACCGAGGAATAGAAACATTGATCTTTGTTTTTTTGAATAATTCTTGATTTTTCTAATGAGTATTTAAATACTGGAAGTTTAGTTAGAAACACTTAAGCCAGTGGTTCATATAATACATAATTTATATGTAGTATGATGTCTAAAACTCCTAAAGTTAATGTTAGCTAACAAAGCAAAATTATTCTCAATAGAATAAGGGTATCAAGAGGGTTAGATCTCTTCTACAACATCCCCATTTGAAAAGAGTGCACTAAGACACAAAGCTAGGTATCAACCACATGTGAAATCAGCAGAAGCTCAATCAACATCATCTTCTTTGTAAGGAGTAGCATTTCTTTAATGTTCTTTGAATAGTTTGCAATAATCCAGAAGATCAGATCCCTTTATAGAATATCTAATTTAGTGTTTAAAATTCAGTGTGGCTCACTTTGTAATACAAAATACTTGTAATGCCTATTAGACATTTTCTAACTTCAATCTGTGGTGCATGAAAGGGAAAATAAAGATTAAAAAGAAAAGAAGGATAAAATATAATAAGCCATAAAGTGAGAGAAAACTTTTTAGATTATTTTGTTAAAATATCTATCCAGAAATGTTATTGCACAATATCAACCTAACAAGTGTGGGGTTCTTTCACCATGAATTAAGTTTTCCCTTTCCCCCTCAAATTTTAAGAGTAGAAGATAAATTATATTATGTGGACTTTAAGCTATAATTTACATTATAAATGTTGAAGTCACAAATTGCATGTGAACCTAAAGGTAAACTTGCATCTTTTCTAAAATTACAACCAAGCACACTTTATTTATATATTATATATTTTCATCCAACTCCAACATGGAATTTATATATAATGGCCAATAAAATAACTTTAGGGACTGGGGAGACAGCTCAGTAGAATAAGCAATTGTCTGGCAAGCTCAAGGGCCTGAGTTCAATCCCTGATTCTTTCTAAGGAAAAAGACAAAAGCAAGCATTAGGTTCAGAACTGTTGAGAAAAAAAAAATCTCAGGCACAAATGATTTTTTCAATAATTAAAATTAAAAATACATAAATAATAAAATATGGAAAATTAAAACATGGTTTCTCACTTACCTTACAGTTTTAAATAAATGGTTCTTTGTTCTCTTGGCTTCTGGGAAATCTTTGTAAATGACAGTGTAAGAAGGAATAAAAGGTCAGCAAATGTGAATTCTTTGAAATTTTAATAGTTTAAACATTTTATTTAATTAATTTATGTATTTGTATTTAAGACAGGGTCTACAGGGTCTCACTGTGTAGATCAGACTTGCAGTGATTCTCCTGTTTTCAGCCTCCCAAGTGCTGGGATTATAGGTATGCACCACCACGCCCAGTCTCAATCTCTGTTTCAGCAATCCCTAGGGGAGAGGCCTGCATGGCAGGCCTGGGGATCAAACTCAAGGCCACTGCATCTGCCTAAGTAGATGCTTTAATCTGCTGAGCCATTTGGCCCGCCCTTAAGCATTTTATTTTAAACATTATATGAACATTAATTACTCCCTAAAGAAAATGTAATTTAAAATCATGAGTTTAAAGCAGCCCCTCAAAACCACAACATCAATATTCTCTCAACCAAATTTTGTAGTAAGCCAAAGGGAAAGTAAACTTGAGGAGAATTTAATCACTCAAATAAGAATTATGATAACTTTTTGTGGATGGATAAGCCAACCAAAAGACACATCACCACACTGTATTAAAATATAGTTGAGTGCAGATCTGGGGATATAGCTCAGCAGCATAAGCACCTATCTGGCAAGTGGAAGGTCCTGAGTTCAATCCCTGGTACTGCAAAAAATACAAAAAACAAAATGTAGTTGAGTGCAAACTCTGTACTACATCCGCTTTTTAAGTACTGGCATATGCAGAGAGGATTAGTAGCAGTAATAGTAGTAGTAGTAATGTATTTGGTTGATACAGGGTCTCACTTGCAGCTCAGACTCATAGTGATCCTTCTGTTTTCGACCTTCCCGGCACTGAGGTTACAGGCATATGCTGCCATGCCCAGTCTCAGTGGCCATCTCAGTGTACCCTGGGGTGGGCCCGGCACAGCCTGTGGAAGTGGGGATTGAGCCACAGTCCCTGCACTTGCTTGCCTAAGCAGGCATTTTAATCTGCTGAGCTACCTCGCTGGGCCTTGGGGAGAGGGTTTAATTGGCAATAATTCTTCAATTTGTCGATCACTTTCAAATTGTGCTATGCTACAGTTCTTTAAGATAGTCATTTTTATCAAGATCCCTTGTCTTGCCCCAAATCAGAATATTAATCTGTTCTTTTCTGGTTCAAGGACATTATGAAACACATTAAAAGGTATTTGTGTTTGTGTTTCTGTATGTGTATATTTCTTTCAGACTTTATGAAAAATAATATTCTAAAACAAAAAGAAAGTATGGAGGCCAGCCAGATCGCTAGGTGGACTAAATCCCCTGCTTGGGCAGTGGGCAGCTGCCAGGGTTCTATCCTAGACGTACTCTGCTGGCCCTGCCCCCTGGTGGTGCTGAGACAGTGACTGAGACTGGCGTAGTGGTGCACACCTCTAATTTCAGTGCTTGGGGGGCTGAAAACAGGAGAATCACTATAAGGCCCAGCTATGTAGTGAGCCCCTGTAGACCTTGTGAAACGTGTACCAAATACATAAAAAAAAAAACTATGAGGGTTAGACATACTTATCTGTCTTGGCTTCTCAGTGAACAAACTGTATAAGGAATTTTTAAGTGCGTAACTATGTAAGTCTAATGAGAACAGGAGGAAAGACATTAATAAGTTTGGGACAATGGTGATTAGGCATAACTTAACAAACAAGAAAAACAAATAAATTTTTCCAAGAATCATTTTTATTGTCCCCTATAAAATCATGGAAAGAATATGGGATTTTGAAACAACAGTTCTATAAACGGAAAATATCACACACCTAAAAATGAGGATGAGTTTAATCTATTTATTTATTTGGTACAGGATCTTGTTACACAGTTCAAACTCATACTGATGCTACTGTCTCAGTCTCCCCAGGGCTGGGAATACTGCTCCACCACACTCGGTTTTGGTGGCTGGCATAGTGCAACCAGGGTCTGGAGACAGAGCAGCATGTGGGGCAGGGACTGAACTTGGGTCCTTGCACGTACCAGGCAGATGCTTAGACCATTGAGCCTGAATGTGAGTTTAAACTAAAAAGATACATCCATGAGGCTCCTCCTAACAAAATCTTCTGAAGGGAGGTAGGCTTATTTGGTTCGCTTTCTGCATAACACTAAAAGTCTCTATTGATTATTACTTTTTTTGTATTATAGGTTGAACATGGGACCTTGCACTAAGCTAAATCTCTAGCCCTTTGTATTCATTGTTTTGAGACCAAATCTCCCTAAATTATCCAAGTGGGACAAGAATATCCTATGTCCCTGCTTAGGTTTTCCAGGTAATGAGCATTGCAAATTTGAACCACCAAGTAAAAAATTAGAAACTTTTTTGTAGAGAGATCCAACTTACATGGACAGAAATATCAAGATACTTGTCCCCTTCAAAAAAGGAGAACCCAGAATCAGGACATATTAGAATATTGAATGATAAACTGTTATTTACTGACTATATATATATACATATATGTATATATATATATATATATACTCAGTCACAGAACTAAGCAGATAACAAAGAACTTATCTGTGGAATAAGTAGTAAGCTCTTGAAGAAAAAGCAAAATAAGAGGCAAAATTTTTAGGATATAAGTAAAGAGCACATTGTCTTGCATATTTATTACCTTGAAGTATAGAAATATACTTTCATACAAATACTGATCAGAAAGAGTTGCAGTAAGTCTCTCTGAAATATGACTCAATTTGTTGACTATTGGAAAAAAGTATTTATATTGGTAAAAATACAAATAAATAAAAAACTTCAAATCTACATGAGAGGCAGAAGAAAAAGAATTGAATAATATAAATATCTTTAAAAAGTGCTATGCAAATAACACAGAAGCAATTCTTACAAATCAAATCATTATAAATCAAAGAAAATTAGTACACATAATACTGAAAGCACAGCAAAGAGAAGAATGTTTGCTAATTGAAGAACCCCTGCAAAGCTTCCGATGTTACAACAACAAGAATTTTTACAAGTTCTACAGTGATCTCCAGAAATCCTCACGGGAATTGAAGTTACACAGTCTCATTAACTGTTTTATTCAATAAGTGAAAAAATTTCCCCACGAAAGAACTATAATGTCAAATATAAGAACAAAAATAAACTGTTGGGGCCAGGGAGATAGCTCAGTAGAATAAGTGCTTGCCTGGCAAGCACAGGGGCCTGAGTTCTATCCCCAGATCTACAAAATAAATAAATAAATAAATGACTAATTTAACCAAACGTTGCCAATAGAATTTCAATGGTGAGATCTTAAGGTACATAGTCCAGTGTGGTGGGGCAAATGTGAGAATTTTGAACTTCCATTTATTAACAGACAGGATATTCTACTACATTGTAGTTAGAAAGAAAAAAGCTATGTTCTGAAAATAATACGACATTAAAGTTATAATTTGAGCAAATGAAGAAAATAAATATGTAATATTTTCTTTTGAGAGTTTCAAAAATCGTATTGGGTCTATGTGCTGTAGAATCCTGGACCATAAGTTTCTGTGAAATGACTAGAGACTCTGTATCTTATTACCATGAAGAATATTGATCTAGAGAAGCTAAGAATACTCTCAGGTGTAGCCAGCTGGAGGGTGGGCATATGAACCTGCAGTTATATTCAGATTTTACTGGTATCAAACCCATTGATCTTAATAACAAATAGGAGAAATTAAAGGTATTAAATTAACAAATATATAAACTGACTACACAATCTTGATTTTTAAATTGCTGTGTTTTCTTCTAACTGTTTAAGAAGCAGCTGGTATGTTAAAAGAAAATTTGTTCATGCAAACAACAGTGCAGATATTTTACATTGCCTACTTATATTGCTTTTTACTAAGAAGTATTTTTGCATGTTTAGCATTTTCAAATGTTCATATTCAAAAATTGTTGAAGAGGTAGAGAGGTTTGTGTAGAAGAGGTATGTTCATTTACAGAAGGAAGAAGTTAGCATGTAAAGCATAAAAAAACCCTACACAATAGTGCTATTCTTTCTTACAGATTGAAACAAGACCAGTCGGGCAGGTAAGATAGCTCAGCAGACTGACACCTGCTTAGGAAAGCGCAGAGACCCTGGTTCATTCCCCAGCACCACATGCCATGCTGGCCCCTCCCTGGGTGCATGGAGCAGGCCTGGTGGCACATCCCTGTAATTCCAGCGCTATGGAGGCTGAGTCAGGAGGATCACGATGCGTCTGAGCCGCACAGTGAGATCCTGTACCAGATACATGAACAAATGAAAATCTGACTTTTCCATTGTTTATATTACCATTGAATGCTGAGTTTCATCGTTTTTGTGTATCAGGAGGCTTGGCCATCCATTCCTGTGTAGCAATTCTGCTAAATCTTGGAGATGATACATGCTATGTTTATTTGAAGAATGAAAAATGATGATTATGTGTGATATAAAGAAGACAACTCATCACTATTCTCTTATGGTCTGTCTGTATGTATGTGTGTGTGTGTGTTTATATATTTCTGTGTAAATGCACATGTGTATGGACAAATATATTTAAATGTACAAATGCAAACCCACTGCAGTGTGTATACATACAAATCTGTTTATGTGTACATATTTCTATGTACCTTCAAAGTGCCAAGGCTACTTCCTTGGGAAAACAAGAGCAAAATAAAAATACATAAACAGAAAAATTAAGATAAATCTTTCACCGAAAGCAAGAAGACCACGAGGTAAAGGAAGGAGGAGGGAGGGGAGAAGAAAAGGATAAAAAGGATTATGACGATGAATGTTCATATACGGAATGCCCAGGAGGAATGCAATCATGGCGTACTGCAAATAGGTTTCAATGAACATAAAAGCTGAAAAGATAGAAAAAAAAATTGTAGGTTTTAAAAAAATGCTCTTATTTTCTTCTGATTATTTCAGTGTTTCAGAATGAAATTAACTATAGCATATATTTGAGTAATTTTATAAAATTAATAGTATTCTGTGACATGAAGATAATATTAGTAAGCAAGAATAATGGAACAAAAATATTGCACTGTGACCTTAAAAATGTCAATGATACTTCTAGGTCCTAGATGGATTGATAGTTTATAGATTACTGGATCATTAGTATTATTACCTTTTCATCAGTGAGAATCATAAAACCATACAGTCAGCTCTAGAGCTGAAATTTCTCATCTTATAAAAAACTCAAGTATCTAGTCTATAAATTAATATATTAGTAATGTTTTTGTTCTGACTATCAGGAGCAGATAGAGCAAATAAAATGGTTATAAAATGGACAGAGCATCTCATATTCATACTTCAAAACACGCATTGCCTTCTCAGGATTCACACTGATCAATTTTTCCCAAAGAAAGGTCTTTTTCTTTATTTTACATCAGCCCTCTTGACATATTAAAACAAACAAACTGACAATAATTCTTTATTATAAGCACATCCATGAGATTAGAAAATTAATATTTTAATTCAAGTGGGAAATTGTTATTTTGTACATTTTATATTATCTCTGAAACCAAACACAAGCTTTGTTACTGTAACAATATTCATGGCTCTGATTTGGTTTTAGCATTTTAGTAATTACTGTAAAATGAGTTCAGTAGTTGGATTTATATCTCCAAAGAGTAATGAACAGACGACAATTAACTACTAATTATTTCCACCTGCTGAACTCTATTTTGAGAAGATTTGATTAATTAGCAGCACATATCTGTCATCATTAGATCCAGAATCTTTTATTTTTCCTTTCAAAAACAGCGAGGTGCTGTTAGCTTTAGTTTAGAGCACAATCTTTTGTCCATTTTCTGGGTCATTGTTCTTGAACTAATTACACATATAATAGGAGATGCAGCTACTGTTCATCAGTGTGAGCGTGTGATTTCTGTTAGAAAATGCTAGCAATTTTGAAACAGGAAAAACTTTTATTTATAAAATGTGAAAGGAGCATTCTAGATGATTCAGGCAAAGGCTTAACTGATTATGGACTATTACCAGTTCCATCAAATGCATTCTGGGTCTTGGAATGAAACCCTGTGGTGTACAGAGCAATGTGTTTGTATTCCACAAGCATTCTTTAAGCATTGATCTCACTATGACAGCGGTATGTGACAGTATTGTGGGTCCATAACCGGAGTATCTTCCTGTTTTAAGATCATGTAAAAATGGACAGCTTTGTCTCTTGATTCTTTCTTCTCCTCTCACGTGATGCATTTCAAAGGTGCATGCGTTTCCTAATCAGAGCATGCAACTAGGGCATTCCCCATGTTTAATCTTCATTATGTGTATTAGGCAATAAGCAAAGTTCAGTGTGTGAATTACAGAGGAGCAAAAATGCGAACAATTGCTCTTTTCTAATTAAAAAAAAAATCATGAACTCGCCTAGTATAGCAGCTCAATTATGAATGTTAGAAAATTCTATACATTTTAAGAATCCAAACTGATAACTTCAGTTACACAAATTCTGCATGAATTCACCTAAAACATTTTACCCTGTTTCCATCTCATTTGGAAGAAGAAAATCATATCCTGGAAAAATAGAAAGAATAGAGTACGAGCATTTACATTACTGAAAGCTTAATTTCTTCACTATATTTAGAGCATAAAATTTGCCTTGTCAGTATGAGTACTGGTTGGAGAAGTGGAAGCCATTTCTCCAATTGTTAGGATTTAGGTTTTTACATCTTATCAGAATTCATCCTGTGACTGTCCTACAAATGCCATTATGATGTATATTTATCTAGCCTCTTTTCAGGAGAACAGATTGTGAAGGTAAGATGTTGTTATCCACAGTTCAGATGTGTTTCCAATGCAGCCTCTAACAAGATCATTATGTAAATAACAAGAGACAGTTCTTTAAATAAGTTAAATCTACAAACGAGCCAGTTCCTATGTAGATAAAACATTATTTTTCCTAGGCATCTCTTCTCTGTGAAAGTTATTTTTCTATCTAGTTTCTACTCTTTTTAAAATCAAGTTGATGCCATATATAGGTAATTTACCTTTATTTTCTTTAACAGAAATATGTCCAAAATTTAATGCATATTTAGATTTAGCATGACTATCTTTTCATATAGGAGGTGATAACATCAGGGAATATGCATAAATAAATCTTAAAAGTCATAGTTTCAAGGCAATGAACAAATCACTTCCTAATATTCCTAGATTTCCTGGGCTGGTGGTTGATTTAATTAGCTCAAGCTTGCAAACAACCCCAGAAGCATCCATGAATATCTTTCACTAATTTAACCAACCAGGTTCTTGTTTCCCTTTAGTTGCTTGACTGTTACCATTTTCAGTTTTAGAATAGGGCATGCTTGCTTTTCTCAAGAATCACATTGAAGAAATATTAAAATGTTCACTCATGTTCACTGAAAAAGAAGAAGGAAAATAATAAGGAAGAAGGAAAGAGGTAACGATGAAGGGGAATCCTTCGTGCTTTATAAGCAGTGTGGTGTTAACATTGAAGAATATGGGATTTGGAGTCTCTGCAGTGAGGAGAAAATCCAGACACTGCCGTCTCAGAAGAGTCTGAGCTTGGAAAAAAGACTTACCTCAGCTTGTAGCTCAGTGTCACCATATAAACTGTAATGTACTTTTTGTGCTTTCCATAAAATATACAGGCTGTTTACATGCAAATTTTGGGGCAGAAATGGCAGCACATAATTTTTTGGCTGTATCATTTTTTAAATAACTTCTTGGTCTTACTATTGGTGTATGTGTGTATAAATCTAAATTCAAGACTGGTCATGGTGGCGCGTGAGCGTAATTCCAGGGCTTAGGAAACAGAAAACTGAAGTACCACTATGAGTCCAATCTGTGTAGTGAGACCCTGTAGACCCTGTGCTAAATACTAAATAAATAAGTAAATAAATAAATCTAAAGGCAAACAACTCACAACTTTCCTTTTTGCACCAAAAAGCAACCTACCAAACGTTAATGTATTTTCTCACTCTAGAAATGGTGCTCCAGCCAGGCAATGTTCAATGAGGAGCCCCACTTTAAATTTTTGACTTAATTGAAATTCCATTCTCCGGGTGCCTCAATGACACATGTGGAAAAATGAAATTCTTTGGCACAAAGACAGTTTCACAGAGTAATGTCTGATCTGTGATACTGTTGTTTGGCCTCACAGCTGATCTTGTGATAGGACAGGCCAGATGTGCAGCCAGCCATACGTCTGCCAGGGCGTCTGCTACGTGTACAGCAATGGAGCAAGTCCTGGTGATGTTATTAATAACCAAAGCAGAAAGTAAAAAGTGATGCGATGCAGGTGCTGGGTCACACTGTGTGTTTATAGTACAAAAATGACGGCAGATCCTGTGTGCCGGGCAATAGCGATCTATGCTATTTCATCACATTTTAACAAGGTCTGAGTTATGAGTAAGTCTGAATAATTGAAGCAAAAGTAATCTATATATTCAAGGAGCACCTGCATGTGAAATTGAAAACTGAATTTGAACAGTGAAGTATTTTCACTGGGAGAGTGACAGTGGGGATTGGGTAATCACGAATACCACAGGCAAAGCTCTCTCTGCCATTTAGAGCTTGATTTCCCACTTCAAAATCCAGCCTTACTTACAATGTGAATTTGTACAAAGTTTTTAAATTGTATGCGATTAATTTCCCTATGTGTAGTTAGGATATAATGTTAATACTTGCCTCATAAGGATACTATGGAAATTAAATGAATCTGTACACATAATCTATGTAGAATATAGCAGCACAATGTGTGATAGCAAAATCTTGGAAACAACCAAGATGTCCATCACATGAAGAATGGTTGAAAAAGATGTGGTATTTCTATATAATGGAGTATTACTCAGCTATTAAGAATGATAAGTTTGAAGCATTTATACTGAAGTGGATGCCACTTGAACATATACTCATAAGTGAAATAAACCAGACACACATG